>APFE031752330.1:140877-151594 GCA_000404065.3 Pinus taeda | reverse complement strand
CCCCCCCCCCCCCCCCCCCCCTCTTACCGCTTACCGCTCAAGGGTGCTCCAGGGAAACCACAAACCGCCTGCCCCCTCTCGCTGACGTCATACCCACGTCAGCATGATGTCAGCACCCTCGTCCACCACCGCTACTCCACGTCGTCCATCTGCCCGCATGCCCTGCCACCGTGTCACCGCCACGTGGCCACCCACGTCATCCACCACGTCACCCTATCGTACCCGGACCCACCGATGACATCATGCTGACGTCATCGCCAAAAAGCGCCAAAAGGCCAAATTTGCATAAAATGTCGCGAAATGACCGTTTTGTGTCATTTTCACTTGTCATTTTGGGAGCATTATGCATGCGGAATACGTCGTTTGCTGCCTAATTCGAGAATTTACTCACCCAATCTGCTGCCGCCCTCAAAGTCAACTCAAATTGCCTGCCATTGTTCCAGCTTGACACGTTCGGCACAGAAAAATCCAGGTATTTTCCACAGTCGACCTATTTCACCCATGTTTGTGCCATTTTTCTCCTAATTTCCTGTAAAAAATCTCTGCAAAGCTCCTCACAGTCGAATTATCCACTAAAACTACCCAAAAAACTTGGTAAAGTCCCTACACCATGAAGCTCTGCAAAACCCGTGCCCTTCTGCGAAATTCACCGTTAAAAAAGTAATTTTAGAAGCCAAGCTACCGGCTAAAGCCCATATAGCTACACACTGATCCATTTTATCAGAATTCCCTTTGCAAAAACCAACTACTTAGCTCAAAACACTCTGGTTTTTTCCAACAGAGTGCCCCACAGTTCATCAACCCTGTGAAAAGTCTTTTTAAACTCTCAGAACTACTCACTCCCAAACACAAATTCAGTGGGCAGTCTTCAGCCTTCTCACTAATCCTAAGCTCGGGAAATTATCCAGTAAATTTTAAACATGGCCACTCCATCAGCTCTAGATGTTACTCCTGTTAATCCACCCAGTAAGGAGCTTGAAGCTATGCCTCTTGTGGACAGTGATTTCCTCATTGCAGATTTTGTGGTAGAGAGGAACCACCTGTCGACCTTCTGCTAGCTAAGGAACAGTCACTTGGTCAACAGTGACATGTATGGCATCTGGGAGTCGAATCTGCCTATCTATTTCTTGCCTTCTGTAAATGTCTTTCCTAAAGTCATTCACCTCTGCGCAGAGAATTATGACCAAAAACTCAAAGCTGTTAAGTCTCCATCTGGGAGCATACTCTTTTACATTACTCCTGATTCCATCAATCAGATGTTAAATTACAAGCAAACCCAGCTGCTCTACCCTTTTTCCATAAAGTACTCGCTGGATGAGGGCGCCAAGCTCTCTAGCATTGAGATTGCTACAGTTGCCAAAACTTTCATGAGAGCAAACTGCCAACCTTCTGGGCCACCTCCTTTCCCATATGCAAATTTCAATGAGGTAGGCAAGCTGCTTGTGGACATGATATCCTTTGTGCTGGGGTTCTCCACAAATGAACATGTTGATGAAACTGTGTTGGTATTGTTATCTGCATATAGCCTTGGGAAGCCCCCTGCTATAAAATACAATTATGCCAAGTTTATTGCCAAAAAGATACATGACCAACTGCTAGGGCTGAACAGGGAAGAAATATTTAAATATTCATCATACATCTATCACCTCTTTAAGTACTATCATACAGATTGCTTCCAGTGCCCCATCAAGATGTTGGATTCACAGGGTGAGAGGAGGTCTGTCATCTTCTGGTCTTCAGTTTTCCATCAAGTCCAGAACTCTCCCTACTCCTACTGTGAATTCATTGACCAATTTGTCTATCCAGTCACATGTCTCTTGAAAGGGACTCCTCCTGCCAGATTGTCAAAAGATATGCAGAAAATCTTACAGCTGTCCAGGAATTACAAAATAGGTGATTGGTATTTATACCAAAATCACACAGCCATCAGGATCTATGGTTGTGAGCTCTGTCCTTACAGGCTCCCAAGATATGTGCCTATCAGATTGTTTGCCTTGGAATACTATAGGCAACTCATCAATTCCGACCTTACACACTTCCATAGTGCCAAGAAGAAAGCCAATCTCAAATTCAGAGACCACCTAGGCCCCTTCATCATGAACAAGAAAGATGTTTGGCAAGAAGCTGATCAAATACTGGGGCAACAGCTTAAACTTAAAAGGAGCTTCTGGTGGGTCCCTTATGACCCTGAAGGGTTTATCAGTGCTAGAAGAGTCAAGTATAGGCTGCTAGCCTGTAAACATTGTCCATATCCACAAATTGAACACTTTGCCAACCAAGATGAATGGGTGCCTGGTACATTAGTTGAGGAATTTACTCAGTAGGAGACAATGGAGCAGACTGTGAAAGATTTAGAGAAAACTCTTGACTTGGATTCTTGTCAGCAGGTCACATTCAAGCAACCAGTCCAAGTCGGAGAAGGCACATCCACTGCTGCAGCTGCACAAACCACCCAGCAGGCGTCTACAACAACAACAACCACAGCAAAAGGCAAAGAAGTGATGGATGTATAGCAGGAGACAGAGGCAGGGCAGCCCAGCACTTCAAAAGAACAAGGTCAAGGGCAAGCCCCTTTACAGCAAGCTGAAGCACCCCAAATTCCAGTTTTGCAAATGCCTCTCAATGAAGAGAGAGGCAGAAAATGAGATAGAGAGGAGGCCACACCTCCAAGTGGGTCAACACAGCAACCGCAGGCTAAGAGGCCAAGAATTGACCCTCAGACCGAGGAAGAACACATCAGTGAAGAAAGAGCAGAAAGTCAAAGCATAGAAAGAGAATCCAGCCAACAGACTACCACTAGTTCATTCCAGCAGGAACAAGCCATGCAGCAAAGTACAGAGGTGTCCTCTTCCAGGTAGCAGGGCAAGCAACCAGCTGGAATCAAAGTATCATTTATGGAAATCAAGGCCCAAAATGAACTCTTGAGAGTTAAACTGTATGATCAATTCTTAAAGACAACACCCTCCAAGCAGCAGAGATTGATGGCAGCATATGACATCAAGGAGGATAAGATGATTTTTACTCATCTTAAGCCTAAAGTTCCAAAGCCCAGATCATCTGCAGACTACACCAAAACAAGTCTAGAGGTCCTCTCCAAGGACATACACCCCATGGATCAAATAGAACTGCAAAAACAGACAGGGAAATGGTGCATGGCACACTTGCAGACAGGGCCATGTTGGCCCATCAGTTAAAAGAATCACTAAAGAATACAAATACATAGCTAGATTTGGAAAGGATGTCTTCCACTACTAAGGACAACATAATAAAAACTTTGGAAGACATAATCATTGATCTAGGACATGATTCTAAAGATCCAAAGGGTGTTAAGGCCCTTATGAAGAAAAAGGATGATGACATTGTTGCACTAAGAAAGCAGGCAAAACTGCCTCCAACCATTCACCCTCAAACAGCAGAACTTGCACAGGAAAAGCAAGTTGATGAGACCATGAATCTGCTTCTAAAGATGAATCATATAATATTACAAATGGAAGCATAATTGGAAAAGGCATTGCAGGACAAGCAAGGGGAGTCAACCTCCCAGCCCCCTCAAACTTCTACAACTCTTGGCCCTGCCCCTCCTACACAAGCAGCAGCATCCCCTCCTACCATTCCAGCACCTAACACAGCCACATCAGCAACAGAAGCCACAGCAGCAACAACAGCAGCAGCAGAATCAAGCATGAGCATGGAGGACTTGATGAAAGTTGTCAAGGAACTTGAGGTTCAGGTGACAGAAATTAATGAAGCCAAAGATAGACTGGCCAAGCTAGAGGCCAGCTATGATAAGTCCAAAATGACAGTGGCAGAGAAGCAAGAGAGAGATAAGGCCTTGGAAACCAAAGTGAAAGCTTTGGAAAAAGAATTGCTTCTAGGCAAAAACTCTGGCAGAAATCAAGAAGATAATCTGGGCCAAAATTGGCCAATCAATCCATGACCAATGGAGGTCAATCTAGGCAATACATGAGAAAATTGAACTAATAGGCATAGCTCATGTCGAAATACAAAAGGCCAGAACAGCACTGGGAATCATGCCTGAGCAGGCCAATAAAATGATACATTTCCTCAATACTCACACTAGGGAGGAATTGGCAGCACTGGAAATAAATAGCAGAATAGACACTATCCTGACAGCCAAAAAAGTGCTGACTTTAATAAATTTCACTCAAACTCTAGAAAGGAAATGTCAGGATATGAAGGCAGAAATAGATGAATTCAGGGCAAAGATAACAGCATTGCAGGATAAAGGACTACCTAGCCTAGTGACTGGCACAGGACAACTGTTGTTATATGATCAATACATCACAAGGATCAACAATTATGTTGAAAATCAGATCACAGCATCCACCAGCTCCACAGAAGAAACAGGACCTCCCTCTAGGCAGTCTCTGTATGACAAATTAGAGAATTTATTTTTTATTGAGCATGAGATTAATCATCTATTTGAAGTGCCTCCAAATTTCTACAGATATACTGGAGTAGATGAAACGCTTGTAAAAATAAGGAGACATCAGCTACCTCCAGCTGATTGGTGGCAGGCAATGTTGGAAGTACTGCCCAGGTGATCCGACCATGTTATTCATTTTTTGTAAAAGTTCAGATCTCAGTCACAGTACAGGTCAGCAGAGAATCAGGCACTCAGATATCACAGGAAGCATCCGTACAGTGACTCATCAAACACTCAGACAACAGGCTCAATTATCGCAGATTTAAGGACACAGCTACAGCCAACTTTGTTGATCCAAAAAGTAAAAAATTGTCTGACAGAAAGACAGCTGACATATCAACATTAATTGCTATAGTTATTTCTTTCATTTACTTTTGGTAAGAAAGTTGGTGGTGTAATTTATTGCACAATAACTCACTATCTAAATATTTTGTATCCTATTTTTGCATATATATCCCCTCATAGAACGTATTGAGGGTCGGTTGTAGTGAAAACTCTCTCAGAAGAGTTGTATTGTATATCTCAGACCCTTTTGCTAATACAAATTGCTGGTGGAGTTCCTGGTTCCTATACTATCTGAAGGTGGAAATCAATGACTGTGTTATGTTGCAGAATTCCTGTGTCATTTGTTGGAACAATAAGTTATTCTGAACCATGTTCTTATGTTTCTATGTATGCAAAATTTCACATATGTTTCATGATCATAGTAAATAGGGAAAAAGAATAGCTTAGGATTTGTTTGAATACACCCTATGCTCAATCTCTGTTTCTAAATATGTTTTCTTCTGTATTAGCCATGGATATGAATTCTTAAGTGCTCATGTCTAAGCTAATTCTCTCACTATGAATATTGTTTAGGAATTCTTAACTGCTCTTAAACAATACTTTCATTTCTCCCCTTGTTAGCATAGTGAAAGATTCTTAATTGCCTTTCACTCACTAATTCCATAACTTCATCACCTGATCTTAAAACATTGTTCCACAGATGCCTATCTGGCTTTGCAGCAATACTCTTTCTTCAGAAACATACTTCAGCAGCACACAGCCCTGAACTCCATTGCCCAATGACCCAAACTGTTTTGTAATTTATGCCTCAGCTCTGTTTGAATTCACCAACCATCCAAATTTAAAACAAAATCAGTACACCATAACTAGCCTAAAATCACCCACCAACAAAGCCAAATTATAAAGAGAGAGCCCTGTCTAGTTGCAGGTAGGCTAGGACCTGTAACTAAAAGACTGGTTAGTGGTTACCTCGGCCGTATTCCCTTTAGGAAGCAGGGAACAACCTGAGTGATAACATGTTGTGCCAGCTCTGTGGTGGCTCACCATTGTTGTCGAGGTTCCTGGTTAGCTATTGGCTCATGGGTGGAATTTCTGTGTGTGGATTTGTACCCACAGCTTTCATCATGGCTCCTCCATCTCTATGGGGGCTCACCATTTTTTCCAAGGTTTTTGGTCAGCTAGTGGCCTATGGGTGGAACATTTGTGAATGCGTCTACACCCATGGCTTTCATCATGGCTCCTCCAAGTTACTACATAGTCTTAGTTTACATTTTAATTGTCAATAAGAAGCTCAATTTTGTTATGGTTCAGTCAAAATGACTTTGTCAAAAAGACTCTGCAAAGCAGTGCTCCTATAATTTTACTCTCTTGCAACTCTATGTGTATATTGGAAATGTTTTTTTTGTCTACCAAACTATTAAAAAGGGCTATATGCAATCTCAAAACTCTCATTTTATGTTATTAGTCTGGTTTCCCCGTGGGCAGACCAATAATACATAGAATTATCTCATGTAAATCTCTATTTAAGTGACAAAGAGGTGAGCCTTACAAAACAAAATCGCAAGTATTATTATTTTTCCTTCATGTCCATAGTTATAACTTCCAGATATACTACATTTTTGAGAAGTGAGAACCATAGTTCCTAAAGAAAATAGACAAAGGAACAAATATTAGGACCAAATGGTATTCCCACTTGCATGCAAGCTACATATTTCTACAATAAAGGTGCAAAGGTAAATTATTGACCTTAAATATTCATATGTGATGAAATGATGCCATAAAAATTACATATAGTTAAGTGAAAAAGAAAATTTGCATCCCATGCAAAGATGGTTATGACGGGAACAATATAATTACATAATATTTTAGTGTCATACCACATTCAATGAGTGAATACATTATTTCATTTGGGAGAACCCACTCTATTCAAATGTAATCTAGCACTACAATTAGTAACTAGAGACTAGGGTAGAGAAGGAAATATATGTATTGACATATATTGAAATTCTGCATTGACTTGTCATCACTAAAAAAAGCATTATCATGGGTGCTAATGAAATATGTGTGTGTGTGTGTGTGTGTGTGTGTGTGTGTGTGTGTGTGTGTGTGTGTGTATCCTACATTGGATGTTAGTATCCCCTACTACATTCTTCTACATTGGATGTTAGTATCCCCTACTACATTCTTTGGAATCTATGCAATGAACAAGAGAATTTTTCATCATAGAATCATAAATGTAAAGAAAAAATTAACCAAGGTAATTAATTTAAACTTATGAAACTCTAAGAATGACCATATCCATAAAAAATTGAGTCTCACTCCTATTAGAATTTAGCATCTTATCATTTGGTCCCAAAGAAAGTTAGAAACATTTTTCCATTAACAAACTCAAATTAGATAGGAGGAATTCAATTCAAATACTCAAATGATATCCACTAAGATCAAGTAATTTCTAGTTAAAATTTGATGGTACTTCCAAGTGAAATCTTAGAGAGGTTGGTGGTGATGGGGAATATTCTAGGGGCGAAATTTCACCAATTGCCTATTTTTTGTACTTTTTAGGGGAGAGAAAAAAATAACTTTAGTATGAATATTTCCATAGTCAATAACATGATGTGGATCAAAACTTTTGGTAAATTATGTGTGGATATATCAATGATAACACATAGTTTACCAGAATTTTTGATCTATATTAAGAAAGAAACTCTCCCATTTGATTAAAAAAAAAAAAAAAAAAAAAAAAAAATCACCTATTTATTACATATATATATGATTAAATTGATGATATCCACCAAAAAGTTATTAGTTTAATTCTAAATTACATGTTTTTTATTGAACGCCTAATTTCTATATGTATGATTTTTTCAACGAAAAAAGGTACATATAATACTATACATTGAAAGGCTACATATAACAACTTTAAATGATTGAATAAAGTTGACAAACTTAGAACCTTCAACTTGTTGAAAATGAATATGACTCAAATACCATTATCACCATCGTGAATGGATATCAATCTATTAATGATCACAGGGTGTTCAAAGCTTGAAAAATGGTTAAAGAAAGCATCTTCCTAATTAGATCAATTGTTCTACCATACAAGAAGAATGTCTATAAAGAATTTGGTAACAATATCAATTGTTTGTTAACTTTATTATTAAAATAAATAAATATCATTCAAATTGAACCAGAATATCAATTCAAATAAAAGGTTGGTTGAGGAATTCATTTGAAAACATTTCTAAATCAAATCGAGTACAAATAAATGGAGGTAGCACCAGAAGGAATCTTACCAAGAAAAAACTTACCAATTTTGTTTGTTTGCCTTCAACATCAAATTTAACTTCAAAATATAAATCATTTTCTACAATGTTGGTTTTTTTTAAAAACCTCCCAACAACAACGAGTAGCTTTTTTAATCCTTGGTATTGAAATGGTAAAAAAATAAATGGTTGTCATTATGTCAGTTAGGTGAAACTCAAGTGGTAATAAGAAAAAAAAGTTGCCTCTCCACCCAAGTTCAAAACCCATTTTATGGCATGTTTGTTCTTAGAAAGTTGATTGCTAATGAGTTTTATATGATCTATTCAAAGTTTTTGACATGGTATTGCATCTTGAAGAATCTATGGTTTACCCTGGGTACCATCCTCAAAAATGAACATAATTCAAGGTGTCTATATATAGTATAAGCACTAATTTACTATATGAGCATCGTTAAATTAAAACTATGATGGACCTTTTCAAAGTTTATTATGGTTACTCGGAATGCATTTTAAAATCAACATATTAAAACTATGATGCAAGTGTCTGTTGGGTCCCTATAATACTAGTGATAACCCCATTACTATTGTAGTTGTACCCCTTATTAATATTGTTGTGCCCCTATTGTCCCCATATTGTTATTTTTGTGCCCCATAGAATCCCTCTATTGTTATTTTTGTGGTTTTATATTATTATTGTTAGGTCGGCTGGGTTATATTGTGACTCCTTAGACTCCTATATAAATAGAAAGGAGGTTTTATCATTGAGTGATCCAAAATTGTTCATTTATGCAATGTAAAAGAGAGTTTCCCCTCGAAGAGCTGAATTCAAAGCGCTTTGATCTATCTTTTCTATCTTTTCTTGAGCTGGTTTCATAACATTTGGTATTAGAGCTTTGGATTTTAGGGTTTCGCTGCTCCAAACAGGTCATCGTGGCATTTTCGCTATAATTTTTTTCTGTAATGTTTCAGATGCTAAGAAAAAAACCCATTTGATAATACATCGCACTGAATCTCAGGTCCAAATTTCAGAGCTTTTCGCGCTAGATTTTCGAAGATATGAACTGAGGAATTTGGTCCTTTTGCAGAATTCTGAATTACATTCAAAACAGGTGACCTGGGAAAATCGTCATAACTTTCTCTCTGAGCATCAGATTGAAATTTCATAAGAAGGTACAGAAAGAGGACGGACTTTAGTTTCTTGTATATATTTTTTAAAGCTAAAGGTCAAAATAGGGACACATGGCACGTCGTACAAGTTCGCTCTACTGAATTAGTATATAATCAGGTCACTGTGGGAGATTTGGCATAACTCTTCATTGGAGAATCCAATTGGGATTAGACTGGTGGCATTGGAAAGAGGACACAGAGGACTACTGCAGGTCACAATTTCAGAATTTAAATATCTGAAAATACATAGTTACAGTCATTTCAAGAGCGTGCTCCTAAAATCAAGAAAAAACAAGATGAGGAAGTTTGATGGCAAGGATCCGGTAAATTGGATACGTCAGATGGAGCAATATTTTGATCTACATGGTGTAAAACTGTTACAAAAGGTATGTATTGCATCTTCATATTTAGAAATGGATCAATTTTTATGGTATAAAGGGCTTTGTTCTCGTAAAAGACTTGTTACGTGGTCAATTTTCACGGAGGAAATGATAGCACATTATGAGGATACAAAGAGCAACACCTTCTTTAGAGCAACACCACAACAATTGGAAAGAGAAAAAGGGATTTGTGATATAATGGAGAGCAAAATTATGGAAACCAGGAAGCAAACCCCTCACAACTATAAATATGGAAGTGTTGTTTCTCCTAGCCTTCCACAACCTACAAGGGTTACACCACAACAGTTGGAAGAAAAAAGAGAAAAAGGTCTTTGTTACAATTGTGATAGCAAATGCACTAAAGGTCATAAGTGTGCTGAGAAGAAATTATTTTACACAGAATATGAAGAGGAGGAAGAAAAGGATCAAGAACCATCAAAACAAGAGGATATACACCAGGACCCCATCCCAGAGAAAGAAGAAAGGAATCAGACCATATCTTGTAAAGCATTGGCAAAAATTACCACTCCTCAAACTCTCAAGATAGAAGGACATATCAAGAAGAAAAAGGTGCAAGAAGTGAAAGATCACATCGAGAAAGAAGAAATGAATCCAACCATGTCTTGTAATTCATTGGTCAAAACTGCCACTCAAACTATCAAGATAGAAGGACATATCAAGAAGAAAAATGTTCAAGAAGTGAAAGATCACATTGAGCGTCAAGAAATGAATCCGACCATATCTTGTAAAGGATTGGAAGAAATTAACACTCCTAAAACTCTAGAGATAGAAGGACATATCAAGAAGAAAAAGGATAGCACCAAGATATGGAAGGTTGAAAAGCCTGGAAATCTATTTGGAAATTTAGATGGTATGGGATTCTTGGCTGAAAGCAATTCTGAGAAAGCAGAAGAACATTCAGTGTCTGCTCTTAAGCAACTGGTTTGGAGAAATGGAAGAAGGCCACTGCAGTTGGAAGAAAATCGCCGTGCTACTTACAGGCCATTTAACCAACTAGAGAATGGAAATGACTCAATACTTACTATTCTAGATGGGGAGTCAAAGCAGCTAATCCCTGTTGGAATTTGGTCAGAGCATGCTTATGCAAGAAGTCTTGCTCGGTTTGCTGCAAACCTTGGACCAGTTTCCTGGAAGATTGCAGCTCAGAAGATAAG
>APFE031752330.1:96209-139158 GCA_000404065.3 Pinus taeda | reverse complement strand
TTTCATTTGTATCATCGAAGAATTGTTCATTTATGTAATGTAAAGGAGGTTGCCCCCTCGAAGAGGCTGAATTCTAAGGCGTGGATCTATCTTTTCTATCTTTTTTGAGCTGGTTTCATAACAATACACTTTGCGACGAGTGTGATGAAACTTGTGCGACAATGCTTAAAACTTTGGGAATGAGTGTAACAAATGTTTACATGGTAATATCAACTCATTTTGATAGAGATAATTCATTGAAAACCCAAAAAAATATTATATACATCATGCAACACTTAACAGTGAAAAGATGACATTTTTCTTTTCTCGCGGTAGGGACCAAAACACTTAAAGAAAACACATATAATGGATTTCAATGTTTGCGATGACAATATGAAAGACCAAGGTAGGTTCTAAAACATGGTGCAGGCAAAAAATTTTGAGGGTGTTGTAGCAACGAAAACACATACTACTGAAGACATGCCCAACATATCATGAACACCATAATGCTTATTGGAGAGTTATAACACAACTTGATGTGGTATTTATAACACACATATGCATATAGACATAGCCAAAACACGACATCAAAACATATACCGAAATAAATCTGCTCAACCAATGAAGAAAGAAGGATGCGTAGCCTGCATCTTACCAACCATCTCCCATGTAACTTCATCGGGCCCAAAGTGCTTCCACTGCACTTTAAATTGCTTGATTGCTCGATTCTAGAGCATGAGCATATGTCGCTGCAAAATGCATTGAGGTTCTAGCTAGAATTCTCCTTCTGGTTCCAACTGTAAAACAAAGTCATGAATCATATGATCAACATATTTCACATACTTATTAAGAAACGACACATGGAAAACATCATGGACCTTCACTGTCAGAGGTTTTGCAAGTCAGTAGGCTACTAGTCCAATCCTCTCAAGAATATTTAAAGGCACGAAATACTAAGGTGCTAGCTTGGCACATGATACAATCCTAAGGGATATATTCTTGGGCTTGATGTGAAAGTACACCTATTCCCCAACTTGAAACTCCTTAAACATCCTATGCTGATATGCATAGCTATCCTACCTATCATGTGCTACCTTTAAATTTTTCTTTATTACTTGCATTTCCTATTCCATCTCTACCAACATGTTTGGTACAATCAATACCGTGTTAACTGGATCACTCCAACCAATAGGAGTGTTACAACTCTTCCCATAAAGTGCCTCAAATAGACTCATCTTGAAATATTCCTGATACTCATTGTTATACACGAACTTTACCAGTGGAAGATAATCATCCTACTTTCATTGTTGGTTCATGACGTACATCTTCAACATGCCCTCAAGAATCTTGTTGACCCTCTTTGTCCATCCATTTGTCTGCGAATGATAAGCTGTAGTAAAAGAAAACTTTGTCCTCAAACTTGCAAATAACTCTTTCCAAAACCTGGAAGTGAACTTGGAATCTTTGTCTGACACAATCTTCTTATGAACACCATGCAACCTCACTATATCTTTGATGAAGACATATGCTACCTCACTAGCTGCATTCATTGACAACACTAGAATGAAGTGTGGTACCTTTTTCAACATGTCAACTACAACCATAATAAAATCATGTTGTCTAGATGTCATCAGAAACACTGTAATGAAGTCCATGGAAATGACCTCCCATTTCCAATGAGGAATCAGAATCAGCTGCAGTAATCCACCTAGATGATTACACTATGATTTTACCTATTGACAATCCAAGCATCTCGCAAACAAATTTGCACCTCTTTCTTCAAATTCAGCCAATGGGAGAACTTATTAAGCATTATCAATATCTTCTGATATCCCGGATGACCTGAATACAAATTGACATGAAATTCCTGCAAGATAAGCTTCTTGAGCTTGTTATTGCCTAACACATAGATCATGTCCCTAAATCTTACCAAACCATCTGTCATGGGATGATAATCCACATCCTATTCACCTGTGCCTTGTTGCTATAACTTGTGCTTAAGTTGTTGGTACTTGTCATCTTGTTGTCATGCCTACCATATCTGACCCTGTAAATTTATCCCATATGAACTCATACCTGCTATGTGATTTACCTGCACTCTTCTACTAAGAGCATCTGCAATCCTGTTCTCTTTTCCCTTCATGTGTCTAATCTCAAAATCAAACTCATTGGTCATAAACAACCACCTAGCTTTCCTAACATTCATATTAGGTTGGTCAAATAAGCATCTCAATCCACTGTGATCACTCATCAAGATGAACCTCCTACCAATAAGATAATGTCTCCACATCTTCAATGCATGGATTATCATTTCCAACTCAAGATCATACATCACATAATTATTCTTATGCTCATTCAGATTCCTTGATTCATAACACACTACCTATCCTTCTTGCATCAAAACCCCATTAATTCCTCTCTTGCAAACACATATAAATACCACAAACTCTTTATCTGGATCTACAACCTTTAGAACTTGAGCATTTGTAAAAAACTTATTTAACTACTCAAAACTTGTTGCACATCCCTCTGTCCATTCAAATTTATTTCCTTTTTTCTGCAATGAGGTAATAATATAGGAAATATGTGAGATGTTCCTCATGAACTGCCTGTAATAACCTGCTAACCCCATAAATTATTTGACCTCATCCACATTCCTAGGAGTTTCCCATTCCATGATAGCTCTGATATTTTCTAGATCCACTGCTATACGTTCCTTAGAAACAACATGCCCCAAGTAATGAACCTCTATCTGAAGAAAACTACATTTACTAAGTTTGGAACACAATTGTTGCTCTCTTAGGAATTTCAACACTGCTACTAAATGTTTTTCATGCTCTTCCTCGTTATTAGGATATATGAATATTTCATCAATGAATACAATCACAAACTTGTCCAGATAGGGATTCAACACATTATTCATCAAGCACATGAAAGTAGTTGGATCATTAGTCAAACCAAACAGAAACACAAAAAACTCATAATGCCCATACCTAGTCTAGAAGTCATCTTGTAGATATCCTCTTCTTTGATGCATACCTGATGATATCCTGATAACAAATTGATCTTCAAGAACTATCATTCTCCCTTCAACTAATCAAACAAGTCGTCGATCCTCAGCACCAGATACTTGTTCTTGATGGTTACCTTTTTCAACTGCCTATAGTCAATGCATAACCTCATAGAACCATACTTCTTCTTCATAAACAATACTAGTGCATCCCAAGGCGACACACTTGGCCTAATGTAACCCTTGTCCAACATTTTATTCAACTACAACTTCATTTCTACTAACTATGGAGAGCTCATCCTATAAGGTGCCTTTGATGTTGGTTTTGCCCTTGGTACCAACTTTATAGAAAATCCGACTTCCCTGTGAGGCTTCAACTCTAAAATATCTACTGGGAACACATCTTAAAACTGCTGTAAAACTGGGTACCTCCTGAATACTTTTGCATCCTCAACATCCTTACCTTTATCACTATAAATATGCACTACAAATAATACACACCCTTTCTTGCAACTACACTTTTCCTACATAGTTGTGTCATTGGTAACTAACTTCGACAACATGGCCAACTTTCCAAAAGACCATATCAAGAAATGGTTAGTCATATTCGCTAATAATATTTTAAGTGACCAATTGGCTATTATTGTGCAATTTTAGTTATATGCTAAAATAATATTAGATGAAATATTTAGTATGACTATGAAGAAAGACATAAGCATGCCACCCATGAATTACTATCTCAAAAAATGCCTCAGGAAGTTCTTGAATGAAGTCGTTAACCCATAATAATTGCCTAAGCAGTGAGGATAATGAACAATCGAGGAGCCAACTATATAAATTTCTTCTACAACAACTACAAGAGACAAGATTCATTCCACTTTTGATCCTTATACAATTTTTTACCTTTATCATTACTATTTGGTCCATGGGAGCCCCATCCTAGTCCTTTAGGAACAAATGCAATTTATTTTATGTTTAAGTAATATGATTTTGTGATTATGATTTTAGCACTTTACTTTATTTTGAAACTTTTAAGTCTATAAATTATTCTTTTCACTCTCCAGATATATTGTTTTCGGAAGGCATGTCATTTTTTATTCTGAAACTTAATTTTTAGATAGAAAGTAGGAGTCTAGTGAATGTTTTCCTATTCTCTTGTGGTTTTAGATGTGAGAAATCATTTTATAGTTCTATGAATATCTGAACCAATAATTTAGATTCATATCTATTTGCATTTGTTTCAAATATTCTTCCTCATGTATTCTTATGGATGACAATATGGAATGGATTTGTGAGGACACAATTTATTTTTATATCATTTCATTTTTACTTTTAAAAACACCTGATCCACTCACAGGTGCATGAGTTGAATATTTAATTTTTAGCATTCAAGTTCTACGCATACTGAGAGTGTTATCTATAAAAGAGTACCATCTCTATAAATGTGTAGAAGAAACCTAGAAATAGGCCATAGGAGGTTGACTTTTTTTATTGTTGGGAAAAGAAATCAACACCCTTCTTGCCTTGTTGAAATATAAATGATTGGAATTAATAAGGATGGAAAGGTTAAGAAAACTCCTATTATGAATACAATTGTGACTCCTTGTGATGATTTATTTGATGGTGACATGCTATGGTAGTTGAGACATTGACCTCCCTCGATAGTTTTTCTAAAGTTCAAAATGAAGCACCTTTATACCAATTCAAGTTGATGGTGGATTTTCTAGCAATCAAGACGTGATAGCAGGATGTTTCTAAGTAATGGGAAGAATCTAGTGATTTGGTAATGTTTTCTTAACCTAAATTTATTTCAGTGAATATTTTTTAGTTTTATCAAGGCCTATATTTTAGAGGTTCTATTGATCTATTTTAGTTGATTATGTTTGTTTTGGGATGGTGGTTGAAATTCAAGTTAAAAAATAAATGTCTTTGAACATGATAATCCACTAGGATGGATCATTCATGAGTTTCTTTCTCATGTATGGAGGCTATTTATGAGAAAAAATATTATTGTAATGTCGATGGTCACCATTACTTAACAATATTATGTTTGTTTTGGGATAGTGGTTGAAATTCATGTTAAAATAAATGTCTTTGAACATAATAGGTTACTAGGATGGATCATTCATGAGATGCTTTCTCATGTATGTAGGTTGTTTACCAAAATAAATAAATAAACTAATATATAATATAATATAGTATATATATATATTAATAAAATATAATATATCTAAAATAATATTCATATTCTTGTGATGTCCATGGTCACCCTTGTGAAGATTGTTAGTCATTGAGTATTTGAGCCTTGAAGATAAAACTTGTGTCCTTAAGTTAAGAATTCTTGGCTTAGGCAAAATCCTAGGAGTATTTCCTTGGGGTTGATTTGCATCAACATGTTCCTAAACATGTATTCATAGATATCCATCAACTTTAGACTTCTTGGATTTTAGTGTCCCATAAAGGGTTTTGTCCCTGAATTAGAGACAACCTTAACTCTAGATTGTACACAAATTTTGGTATTAACTGCCAACACATGGTCATGGATATCATATGGGGTGGGCTCTATAAACATTTTGGGCTTCTTTTTGTGTCCAGTTTTAGCAGTTTTCAACATAAGGTTTTCACTTTTAGTGGTTTAATAATACATGGTGGTTTAGCCCATGGTTTGATAATTATAGTTAAGGAACTATAGTTGTAATACAATTTGGGCTTAATCGATGTGTGGTTTTTAATGTTGAGGGATCATGTAAACTGTATTATGGATAACAAAGTTGATTGAAGATAAAAAAAAATTAGAGGTATGGCTCTAAACAATTAACTAATTTGTGTAATATGTGATTTCCATTGTTTTACTTTCATATTCTATTAAAATTCTATGTATACATTGTATTATTGGATATGGTTTAAAAATTACAAATTTGGGTATAACTTCCAAAATATTTTCATGGATATCACAAGGGGTGGGCTTATCATATGGAGTTCACCATTTAGTGACAACAATTTTTGAGTGCCTTAGCCATAGGAATACCTTGTTGCAGAGTTTTACTTGAGCATGTCCCTATTTTAGAATTGTGATGTATGAGCGTTTGGAGATTATCCAAAGACTATGCATCTAGTTAAGGCTCACCTACCTTGTTTATAGGAATGTGATTACCATCATATGCATTTTAATATGATAAAAAATCATCGGTATGAGTTGAATGAATGATCCGGGTTTCTCTAAATCATTTTACATACAACAAAGAGATGAATAATTATATCATATAATTCATACAAAAAAATTCAAACTATTATCAAGAATACATACATAGGTGGCCACATTCTTTCTTATCATTAATATTTTAACTACTCGAATGTAATAGAACTACGAATTGTAGTTAGGAGATTTTATGATTTCAAAGAGTTCAATTTTTATTCATTGAGGGTTAAGTCTTCCAAATGGAGAGAAAAATATAGTTATGAAACCATCCCATATCATCAATGTATATATCGAGGATGATCAAGTTAGGTTTCATTAAAAGGAAGCATAATGTCCCATTTCACTGGTTACTAAAAAAGCTCCATATAAGTTGAGTTTTGCAAAGAAATGAAAGGATTTATTCATAATTTTTATAAAATATAATGGCCATAACTTAATGTGATTGGAGGAATATTTCCCACAATCCCTCATTTACCTAAATATGAGTTTCTATGCTTGGTTTACTAAGGGCACAAGTTGAGTGTCTCATGGAGCCGAGGGGGGGTGTGTGTTATGTAATTGTTACATGGTTAACCAAATTATAATATAAATATGAACTAGTGATAAAATTTGTCTTAATGAAAACATAGGGGTGCAATACCTTTATAAGAGTATATCATATTCCTTCTTTAGAGCCTAGGTTTTTGAGAAAAAAAATTTCATAAGATCACGACTAATTTTAGGGCACGGTTCAAAGTTTAAAAAGTTCCAAAGATGTGGATTAAAAAAAAATAGAGTTTCCAAATTATATGTTACCTCATTACCTTCCCAATTATATATTAGTTGATCCATTTAAATAATTAATTACTCACTTACAGCTATCACAAGTCTTCAAATTGGTTTCAAGGACGTGGTCTAGGTATCTTGCTTAACAAATTTTCTAGATAGGTGAATGTAACCACTCATCCCATATCTAACCACTTTCATCGCCTTTCTAGGGCAGAAATGAGAGGAGGAGCTATTATGACATGGATCAACCTCCTAAGTATAGTCATGGAAGTGGAATCGACAAACCGAAAATATAGTAACCTTCCTCAGGAGCTACAGGGCACCCAAGAGCCAAACAACCACTCCAGGTGCCCAAACCCTTAGCTAACTTTACTTTATAAGGGTATGGACTTTTAGTTGCTTGCATTACAAGGAAATACAACAATTGTAACCCTACAGATGCATGGATAACCCTACCTCCCAGAGATTGTAGTCTAGAATTCCAAGTTCTGTGTATGCGACCCTGGAATCTGAGCCACTTTTTTAGGGTTAGGATAAAGACCTCTACCCAACACTTGACAGAACTTTATAGAATGATAAATGACACTAGTACAAAGACATTAACACAAAACTTAGATAAGAACTTGACCTAACCATGCCTAACTGTGACAAACATTTTGTCAAACACATTGTCAACATGTAATCTACAGGTCATAAGTGCATACCTAAACATAGGGGTTTGGTACTTATTTGAAAATAATCAAGGTCTAATGGCCTCTCGTAATATCTACAAAAACATATATCAGTTCACGCATTAAAAAACCATTCATTTACCAATCAAAACATGATGAGGGCCATAACTAGAGTCGGTCATAAAACCATGCTTATAAATAGCATATAACCAACATAATAACATTGATAGAACAACAATCAAAGCCATATAATAACAAGTATAATTACTCATGAAATACAAGAGGAAAATTTATCTTATTAGCATATGCAAAAACCAACCAAGTCATGGACATCCATGTACGACCCGACCATAGATTGGGATGAACCAAATATCTCTTTTAATCAATCACCCTCATGCCATATTATAAGCATGAATGTGGGTTCTCATGGAATAAACCAAGAAAAACCAAACTAGGGCTTCTAGAGGCCAAGCCACCTCAACCCTAAGCCAATGATTCCACCTCATGGTCGAACATCACTAACCATCACTAGATTGGTCTCTACCCAAGTTGTCCAAGGCTCCAGAGCATTTGTTCCAACCCATCTATAGGACAAGTAACTCTACCCACAACTACCACGAGGCTCTAGAGAATTTGTCCAACCAAGGATTCAATACTATTATCTCAACCCACCAAGGGCTCCAAAGCATTTTTCCAACAAACGATTCCAAGACTAGTAACTCAACCCAAGTTGTTCTAGGGCTTCCAAAGTGTTTGTCAAACCAAGGCACGAGGAATGTTGGGTTGTGTTATATTCTTTCCACATAGTTAACAGGGGGTTTGAGGGGTACCCGTAACCCCACTTTATGGGGTTCGGGGCAACGCCCCGAAAAATTTTGGTTTTGGACCCTATGTTAGGTTGGGCGGACCCACCTATGGTTTTGTGCATGATATTCGCACATGTTTTTCGGACGCGATGGTTTTCGGTCCATGGTTTTGGACACGATAGTTTTCGGTCCATGGTATTGGATGCTTCAGCATGTATAAATATGTATTGTAACATTGAAAGGAATATAATGAAAAATCAAGCTGGTAGTCCCAATTTTGGGATCCAGGGGAAAATCTCTGTGCATATGTGTTTTTATGTGTTATGCTCTCGCATTGTTTATTTTTTTGTGATTTATAATTCGTATGCAGGTAATTTCTGTATGGGGTTAAAGCCTACAATATAGACATCTTACTTGCCTTTGTGCAAAATCACAGTGAAGGCATTACCATATGACCCACTTCTAGGACTCCTACACCAAAAGGTCTGAGGTCTAATTGGGACTTGTTACCGAGGAGATCCCCTTACATGTTGGCAGGTCTAGCACCATCAACATTTTGGTTCTAGAAGGAGGGCCAGATGACAAGCTAAGTCCTCACATATGTTTTGAATCTCTACATATCTATCATAACTAACTACAGAGTTTCTCTTCCGGAGTGTATGTCTTATGGAAACAACTTCATAATTTCAAAAAATCTGTCAAATAACTTGTCACATAAAACATATGATGGTGGAGGCCACATAGACTTGGTTAGGCACGCGATTGCATTGTAGGCTCATGCAAAAGACATGGAATCTTTGAAGAATGCATGACCTACGCCCTGCTAATCTACATGCTTCTAGGGCACCCATGCACTCGTGTGCCATGTTACTCGAAAAATCTATTCATTCTCTTTCTCATCTGGTCACAGAGATAGACCATGCTTTCAATCACTTTAACCATAAAGAATTTGATCAAGAAATTCTGAAATTACAAAAAGCACCCGATGAATCCATTGATCAGTTTTACACACTTTTTTGTAATATTGCATACCGATTTACCGAAGATGAAATTGGTTGGGAATTTCTTTATGGAATATTTGAGTATCTTCTTCACATATCTAAAGCTCGCTCAACACAGTTCGGTGATGGAGTTGAAAAATCACAAGTAGGCACAGTTGTTTTCACAAGTGACTGCCCACCTTCACCTCATCAAACAACTCAACCACCATGGAGTGATGTGGGAGATCATGCACACACATCTGTTGAACTATCACATCCTCCCACCCCACCTCCTCTTGATATCTCCAAAGATTTGGCTCGTAGGCCTGTTGGTTGTCACGTGGATTCGTTCCCTCAACCTCCTTCCCCGCGTTCTGTTAATCCTCCAAATTGTACTATCTTGTGTTCTTCCGTTTTGGACTCCTCACCTACTGTGAACGAGGATCAATTTGTCAACGGAGTTGGTGTTATACAACCAACCTACACCCACATTCATGATGAGTGTGTGTTAGAATCTAAAGAAGAACCCACAGTGAAGGATGACTCCCTTCTAGCCATGCCTTGTCCACTTCATCCTAACATCCCTTTCAATTCTTCCACTATTGATTTCCCCTGTGAAAACACATTTCTAGATGTTTCTACTTCTAATTGTTCAGAGAACATGTCGGATATCAGTCTATCATTGCAATGTGGAAAGGACACATCTTCCTCCGAAAATTTGTCCAATATATCATCTGTCATTTCTGAAAACATAGAGGGTGAACATCTTTGCTTTTCATCTACCCCTCTACACAATTCATCAAATCATGAGGATGCCAACAAACATCTTGAATTTTCTGATCTTGGCTGTCATGATCTCTCCACTTCCTCATCCAATCATGATGTTGATCCAATCATTGTTAACCTGTCTAAGACACTGGTCTATGATGATCTATATGTCGAAGAAGTTGAAACCCCTTAGACTATCGAGGCACTTCAACCCGAGTTGATGGTTATGTTAGGTCCTCACTATCCTTAGGTTGGTTTCACTTCCAATCAAGAAATTTTTTAAACACGTAAGGCTCCTCATCACTCTTTGTAAGAGCCCTATCTTAGGGTCTTCTAACAGATCTATTTATCTAGAATTTAAATGCAACTAGAGGCAATAATTTACTTTCTTGCAATACTTTTAAACAATGAAAATTTTACCATTTACATCATAATCCTTATAAATTATAGTGAACATTCCATTTTAATAAATTTACATGAAAAATCTATAGAGGAATACCTGTACCGGTGGTTGGTGGAGATTCCTGTGAGTTGCTGCTCCTGTTGAATGCTCCTCTTGACTAACCCAACTGGATTTAACTCCTAGCCAACTAGGAAATAATTCCTAGCCCAGGAAACCTCCACAGGTTTCCTAGCCCTCTAAGCCCAAGTCCAATAAGCTATAGTGTGTGTGTCCAAGATGAATGATCCAAACCAAGATGAGCAATATTTCCCTCATCTCAACAACCCAAGAAACCTCCACAGGTTCCTAAAGTCTCCAAACATCATAGCCAACCCCAAAATCATAAGCAAGAGCCAACATCCCCCTTTCTCCCTTCCTCCTTCCCCTTTTATGATCTTCCTCTCTTCTCCACCTCAACCACCTCTCACTAATGTCATTAATTTCCCTTTCATCCTTACAGTTGACTTCTCTTCTCCCAAGTAATCTGAGAGTACATTTGGAAATGTGATATGAATATAAAATTAGGTAATTAATGGGAGAGTACATTTGGGAATGTGAGATGAGTACCATGTCTTCTTCCAAGTAAATGTGAGAGTACATTGGGGAATGTGAGATGAATATATTATTAGTATGAGAGGCCCATGTCTTCTCCCAAGTAAATGTGAGAGTACATTGGGGAATGTGAGATGAATATATATTATATTTGAAATAATAGAAGGAGACCATATCCTACATAATATTCAATTTGAGAAGGCAAGTTGGGAATTTGAATAATAGAAAACATGAATTTAGAAAACAAATTTATAGTTTCCCAAATGAAGGTATTCACCAATATTTCTCAATATTTTCAAGTAATGTAAACATTAATAAAATTTGCAGGATAAGATTTAAGTGGGGCATTACGTACACCCCTCCTTCAGAAAACTTCATCCCAAAGTTAGAATGAAAAGATACAAGGAGTTCGAAAGCATAGCAAACCTGAGAGAGTTATAGCAGTAAAATTTGATAAGTCAAACAATGACATTACTTCCCATCAAGAGTCTACAACTGACCTATATCCTGCTATCCATCCTAACCTACTTCCGTTCCCACCCTATCCGTCCTCTGTTGCTTTATCAATGGCAATGGCCATACTAACCACTGATAGAACTGACATGGTGGAAGCATCGACTATATCGACCTAACTTCCCCAGCAGGCAACTCGCAATCATCATCACATGTCTAGGGGAGCGTGTCCACCACTGCCCTCCCACAATTCCAGGTTTTAGAGGATACACGGTGGGAAATGCCTCCACCCCTCCTTCATAACTAGGGTCAATGCTCTAACATAGACGACACTACAGAACTAGTTGGACTTGTCATAGAATAATCTAGTCAGGTAGTCTTTTCCACTTGTCATTTGCATTTTACTCATGTCATAAGAGTGCATATCAAGTATATACCAAATGTAATAAAACAATGTGCATTATACCTTCCCCATGAGATGTCTCAACCTTCCCTCAATGGAAGAGTAGCTGTCAGCTATAATATAGTTCTTTCCCCCTGCAAGTTAGCTCTCATTCATGCATTTATATAAAAACAAGACGTATAATCATCACACTATGAAGTCTAGTATCCACGTGTCAATTTTGTAGTTCATACTGGAAACAATCATAATTCACTACGACATTCATTAGATAAATCATATCCACTTAAGCCATACATGACACAACAATAGCTCTGATAAGTCATGTACTAGATAAATCATCAGCAAGTAAGTCATACATCAAATATTTCCATCATCAAAATCCAACCTAAGTAGTTTCACATGTTCAACTAAATGCATCAATATTACACAATGTTCATAAATAAATAACATAGAACTGCAAAATAAAACCTTAACATAGGTAGCTGTCTACGTCAAAATGGACATCATAAATTCTCATGTGACATCCTTGTAGAACTCCTTGAATCAATTAGAGTTGAAACAAATTCAACTGTCTGTCATGGAAAATAGTATTTGAACCTAGATATGCTATAAGGTGGTAACAAAACCAAAATAATGGCAAGAAACAGATTAGTGCACTATCAATTCCGCTAGAAGGTGCTAGTATAAGTTTCATGCATATAGTTTCTTTATAACCTTAGTGAATATAAAAGTCCCACTCTTCAAATTTGGTAGTTTTTCATCTTCCAAACCAATTTGTTAATCTTGAAGATAAAAGACTCAAAACTTCAGAGCATGATTTTCATATTTTATTTTTTTGTAAATTGAGAGAAATGTCCTCTAAATGCCAAAGGTTCAAATTTATTATATATTTAACCTTTGTTTACTAGTACTAAAACAATTTCATGATATATAATGCAGCTCACAATATGACCAAACAAATGAGAAATAATTAAACGAATGGAATAAGTGCCTTTACCCTGCTGATATTAGTATTTCCCTTCTAAATGGAACCACATTTTTAAAGATGCCTACTCCTTTCATAAGTGGCCAATGACCACAAAAGTTGCAAAGAAAGCTGGGGGTCCTTTTATCCAAAACTAGAGACACAATACTTTTCACAGCATTTTATTCAACACTAGAATAAGGGTAAAAGTGTATTCTAATATTTTCATTGGTCTTTCATTAACTAAATAAGCTTCCATTTTAAAATCCAAATTTCTCTACAAATTGATATTCTCATTTAATTTAAGATCATTAAAAACAATTATCACAATAAGCCTTACACAAGTCCATGGTATTCAATCTATGTTTTCACTAGAAGATTCCACCACCCATAGAATAATCATTAATGTGACATATAGGGTATTTCAGCACATCCTAATCTAAATTCTCATGCTTCATAATTGTTTACTTCTCAAATTCGAGATTTGTTCTTATGACTTCCCCTATGAAGAATGACAAATATAGTATCTGAAAGATAATCCTACTATCTGAATGGAAAATCTACTATATCTTAAATAAGAATAATGATAATCTACTATTGTCAGAAAAAAAAGCCACCCTCATATGTCAAATAGAACTGATTACATTCTTTAGATTGGGACACATTTTGGGTATAAATTACTGGCTCAAAAACTACAAATTTTCAGTGCAAATATTGTTCACACCATCCATATATTTAATAGACACTAAGGTTGGCATCAAAACAAAGACCTCAGGTATAGATTAGTGGGAACAAAACTACAAATTTCAAATGTAAAATATAGTTCACCTCATTCTTCAATCATAATTCTGAGACCATTACAGAGTTTGTTCAAAACATTCAAATGACACATACTTCAGCCAAATTTAATCATTGTGATGTGGCAGACTTAACTATACAATTGATGAACTTGGGCTACATGTCCAAGCAATGGAATATTGTTGATCTCATTACCACATTATAAAGATGGGATGGTCATACATTTTCATTTGTAATAGCATGGTTATTGTCTTATTCACTTGGATTTGGCAAATGTTGGTCTCTCAACCTCTTCTTTGTACATCTTGAAGAGATCTGCATATTCATAAAAATGGGGAAGTGTTATAGACATATTTGGGCACATCAACCCCAAAATTATATGTCGATAAAGAAGGGCTCATCAACCCCTAAAATATTTTTTTCATACCCTAAAAGAACATAGTCATTTGATTACATCATTCCCCAAAAGTTCCACTTGAGAAACCATCTAGAAATGGCCTAAATTGAACCATACTGACTGCTCCACTGGCAAAGTATGATGCATATTGAATGGTATACTACTAGGGTGTGATGCATACTGATTAGGCCTTCTATAGGGTGCGATGGGCGAGGATGGACAAATGTCCAAGATAGTTTGCTAGGTGGTTGCTCATGGAATCTTCTAGAAACTTCTCCTGTGCCACTTGCCTCTCTGAATTCACCCAAGGATGAGTAAGAGATCTAAGAAATCTCCAAGTGGAACCAATTGTAACAAGTGGAATGACACTAATCAAACCCCATGGATGAGTCACACCCTTGCCCACATCTATAAATGGATCCCTCATCTAAGAGATCTAGAGGCTGGAATATTGTGAATTGCAAGGAAGTGCTGATAGTTTGTAATTGAGGAAAGAGCATTGTATTGTTGGTGTGATCTTGTTATTTCATGAGGTGAAGAAGGATTGAAGCTGGGAGGATGATGTTGGATCAGACAATTGGGTTGTAATTCTCCCTTATATTAATAAAGTTCTTTAAGTTTTGTTACATATGATTGTGCAATTGTGAATGTTATCATTTGTGAATGCTATCATTTGTTCATTATATATCTGATTCTCTAATGTTTATGTTGCAACAGATCACGATGCTTTGACGGTTCTTTGTTACTGTATTTGTGCAGGTACTCTCCAGGTGGGTTAAGTACGGGGAGGAGTTGCAAGCTCTGTCAAGGGAGAGAGAGATCAAGCAAGGGATTAAGAAGAAATTTCAGGTTGGTTCCATTATCTTTCTCTTATCTGTTACAAATAGAATAAATCGTTGAATTGCTTTGAACTGTTGTTTCTAGGGTAGCTACTTGACCTATAGGGATAGTCATTCGACAAGACAGTAGTTTTCCCAAAACAAAATTGGTGACTCTACTGGGGAGCGAATAGATGTTTGTTTTCTATTATTGTTTGTTTTATAAACTATAGACAGAGCCTGAAGTCAGCCAGGTAGCCTTTTAACTGCTCTTGCTCTGCAATTGCATAGTAGATGAATGTTGCTTCAGTCAATCTCTGGTTTAGTTTATAAATTAATAATTTGACTTGCAAGCACTTCTAGATGCCCTCTTGGTAGCTCACTAACCTCTCAAGACATTCCTTTATACTTTGCTCTTTACTGTCCATCAAAGCTCAGCCTAACTCATTGAAAACAGCTTCACATCTGAGCCAAAACCCACTTCAGTTGCACTCCCTGGACCATTGCACTATCTTCCACTGTAACCCAGTATGCATCACACCTCCTGAGTGTAGTAAATGTGATGCATCTCTATTTCTTTGAAGCCCAGGTGTGATGACTGACTAAACCCTTTTTCCATTTTAGAAATTGGGGGTTTTTGACCTTGTTTTCAATTTTGTTTAGTTGTTTTGCTGCTTATGAACAATGCCTCCTTACTGAAGCCTACTTGCATCACATAGATTAGCCTCCATTAGATTAGGATTAGTGAATATTTTTTGTGTATTTGTTTATCATTTACAATCCCTTGCCGAAAACTTGTTTAAATTGATATGTCTCTTTGGTACAAAAAGTGTCGTAATTGTCGCTTTGTGTCGAAAAGAGAAATGTTGTGAATTCTTCCTTCCTTTGATAGTCGATTGAACTTTTCTTCATGTATTTGGTTTGATTTTATTTTATTCGAAGTTTCAAAAGAATTTTATTCGAAATTGAAAAGTGTCGTGGAGTCTTCCTTTCTCTTTTGAAGAAGAAATTGTCGAAAATGTCATTTTGAGTAAAATATTTCAGACATTTGTTGCATTTAGTTTTCCTTTTTGGCATTTTTCACTTTAAGGAGAATGAAACAAAATACATGCATTTGCATTTTGCATTTCTTAGTTTGTGTGTGAAAAAAATGATTTAGGAAAATGCACTAGTGTGTGCTCTTTTCTCTTTGTTTAAAAGAATTGTAATCTTCTTTCCCTAGTAACTAGGATTTTCATTGCTCAAAATAAAAAAGGATTGTTTATCATTGTAGATAGCATTTTAGGAATTTCACATCATCATCACATGGTGAACCATTGAAAGGAAAAATCTAAACAGGATCAACTTTAAAATAAATTTCAATGAACCTAACAACACTTTGGAACTTAACGCAACACATCTAGAGGTCTAGGCTAGAGACGTGTTCTGACGTCATTAAAACTAGTGGCTATCGTTCTCATCAAAGGTTGGGTGATTCCTCCTCCTTGATACGACAAGTGCTAGCACATACTTGTGCTCCCCGTACCGTCGCATATATATTGGGAGACCAGAACAGGCTTATATCCTTTATCCATAGGACGTTGAGTCTGCCGCCTTATTGATCGCAATGCATTGAACACAACATTCAGAAGATTGACTTCCATACATAAGTCTATGGTAATTTCTCTTTAATTTATCACCAAGGTGCATATTGAAGTTTTTTGATTGGTTTGGTAATCCCTCTGTCTAGATTTTCCAGAGTAGTCACTTTCATTCCTTTTCAACCCTTTAAAAGAAAAGGTCCATCTGAGCACTTGTCCTTTTAGGCTCATTAAAAATCGAAGGACACTAGAGTCATCTTTAGCTTTTTCTCAACTCTTAAAAACTGAAAAACCAAAGTTGTGTCAAAGCGTCATTAAAATTAATTGAATTCGGAATAACATCATTTTCACCTTAATTTTGAGTTGATCAAGTAATCTGCAATCGTGGAAGAAAGTCAATCAAAACCCGCATCATTCACAGAGACTAGCAAGTCAACAGTCTTTGACTCCAGAAGCGAAGCCAATCCAGACAAAGTGGTCTCGTTTAACTGAGTCCAATTCATCTGGTTTATTTAAAACTTTTGTTTCAACATTGTTAGACACTACAGCTACTCCGATTATTTCTAGTACATCTTCCTTAGGGGAAGAAGTTCCACAGTTACAAGAGGACATTAGAACTAATCCTAGTGTAATGGTAGACACTTCTATACCTGAAAAAACTCCATCTAGAGTTGATCTAGAACCCATCTCAGTTCAAACTAAGGCTACATTCGAACCAGTAGTTGTTCAAGAACCTCCCTTTGAGGCTGAAGTTCACTTACCTGAACATCTGGAAGTTGAGTTTCTGAATTCAGAAGGTGTCACCCCTCTATTATTTGTCACTGCAGAAGCTATAACTTCTTCGGCTCCAGAAATCGTTTACAGACCTGACAGTCTACCTCTTCCACCTGGTCTGATTTCTATAGAGGATATAGTAGAGGATCCCCCATCTAGGACCCCGTTACATTTTGGAACTGGGATTCATTTGTATCCTTCTACTCCTGAGTTTGGTTCTTTTAATCCTCCTTCATTGCAAATTCCTGTCAAATCACTAGGAAATATTTTGGATAGACTAAACATGTCTGAGCAACCATCAACATCTAGGAATGTGTCATCTAACGTGGTTACGACAGAACTTCCTATTGCCATTCCTACAATGTTTGCTGGTATACCATATGTTCTGGCTAGTTATCAATCACTAGCTAGAGTCCACTCAGGGGCTGCTTCGGCAACATGGTCTTCTCCCATTTATTCATCCGGAGTCCCATCTGGTATTTCTTATGTAGAAATTCAGCAATTTGATCCTGCACGCTAGTATCAATTTGGGTAAACCAGTCTTCAAAGATCGATATATCCTTAAACACTAAACTGCCACCGTATGGACAATAGTATGCCTTTTCACTATTTCCTCTTGGGAAACAACCATATGAGAGTTTCCAACAAAATTCAAGTCAAAATGGAATTACATCTAGTGGTTGGATACCAATGCTACAAGAACAACCAAGGGATGTATATTCAACGCAACCGATCCAACCTGTGTAAAATATTCCCACTACACCTACTATTATGACTGTGTCGCAAGCACAAGCATAGCCTATTGTATCTCAACCTCAAGTATCTCAGGTTGCAATACAATAGATACTTGTCTCTATGGCTCAATCGCAACCTCAGGTTAGTGCTTCTTTATCTGGAACACTCAGGCACAAACGGGTATTGTCAATCCATATCTTGGTCAATCTTCTAGTAATGGGCAATAGAAAATGGTCCAACAACCATGGCAACCACAATTCCAGCAAAACCAACCTCTGTTTGGGCTTGGTTTACAAGATCAAACTAGATTTGGTCAATATCAAGCCTACCAAGGACCTGAGCAACAAGGCTTTGTAGGTTATGGACAACCGCATTTTCAAAATGGTTATCAACAACCACACTATACTAGTTATGTCCACCAACCTTATCAAAGTTACCAGCATCAGAAACATTATGCTGGTACGCAAAGACCTACTACTCAGGTGATTCCATCTTATCTTGGGTATGCTCCACCAAACCTGAATCAGCAGTTTCCTTTTGTAGAAACTCTAGAATTACCAGATTTGAACCGGCTGACGAATGATCCGATTGCATACACCCCTTGGTGGCCAGCAATTCCTCATAAACTTCCCTCCAATATTCCTAAGTTCAATGGAAATCCAGGTGAAGATCCATTGAATCATGTAATGAATTTTCATTTGTTGTGATCATCTAACACCCTGAATGATGATTCGATTAGGCTTCACCTTTTTCAGAGAACACTCACTGGTCCAGCAGTGAAATGTTATATTGAATTGCCTAGAGCTTCGTTTGATAACTTCAACATCCTTACCACTACTTTTCTAACCCACTTTTGGTTACCCATTAGGTATGAAACAAGAACAAAACTCCTTACCAATTTTAAACAAGCCACGACCACTCACATATATGATCATATTCATAAGTGGTGGCATCGTCATCAAATGGTAAAGAAGTATGTTCCTAATCAACTTTTAGCTGAGTGGTTTATTAATTCCTTATTTCCATCTATCACTCAGGACGTGGTGAAAGGAGAAGTTTTAACTGAAGAGCAAGTCATTGCTCATGCCCAATATTTAGACTTGATCTATACTCAATCTGGCACACTCTATGACAAAATTCTTGATGCTCCTAGACTAGAATTTTCTGTTCCACCTTCTCCTAAATCGAATAGGGACTCTCATGCTAGCGACGGTGTGATCGATGCCTCAAGCACGCAAACCACAAGGGGTCCATCTGGTAAAGCTCTTGTTATATCCAGTCAGAATGCAAATGATAAACCTCTTACCTCAGAGATTAATGTTGTGTTATCTGACAAAGGCGAAAATCCAAAGCAACTAGGGGGGCAAGAAGAAAGGGAAAAATAATAAGAAGAAACAGGATAATCTCACTCCTGAAAAATCATCTGAGAACCCTACTGGGCCAAAGAAACCTCCTCATTTTCCTTGTTTGATATGTAACGAGGAGCATTATACGAGAGATTGTCCACATCGATCTGAGGTTTCAAAACTTTTGAAGGCTTCGAATACCTCAGCAGTGTTGAATAATCCATTTCCAAACCCAGAAACTAATCTGGTTGCTATCGATCATGCTTCCACATCCCAAGTGCTTATGCTATCCATCTCAAACAAGCAAAATGATGCTTTGATATCGACAAGGAATAAATATTATGGGAATCCATCATCGTCAAACAACCAGGCTACAAATCAATCTAATGGTTCGACAATGACTTCACTAGAAGTTGTTCCACCCATTATTCCTGAATTAACTATAAAGCTGCCAAAAGGAGTTGTACATAAATCGACATTTAATCCTTGTGCTCGAGCTGCTCAAAATTATAATATAGTGGAGGATCTGGCTCAATTTCCATCCCTATGTTGACACTTGAGGTATTGCAAAATTGTCACTCCCAAAAGCAGGCTTTGTTATCAGCAATTGGTGGGATCGATCCAACGAATTCCAATCTTGTGGCCTTTAATAATAAAGGATATACACCTCAGTTCCTGACCCAAATTACTTTCCTTATACAGGTAAAACCCCTCAATAAAAATGTTCATCAAACCTTCATTGATGAAGGGGCATCTACTTGTATTATGTCAATGAGTTGCTAGAAAAATCTTGGTTCACCACCCTTTTCATGATCATCAACGACATTAAAAGCGTTCGATAAAAGAACATACACTCCATATGGGATTTTAAGTAAATTGCAAGTTGAACTAGGGGGAAAGACAGTAGAGATTCAAGTCGAGGTCATTGATGGAAACCTTGATTACAATATCTTACTGGGAAGGCCTTGGATTTATGTTATGGTTATTGTGTCTACATATTTTAGAAATATTTCATTTCCCTTCCAAGGTGGAATCACAATCATTGACCAACTAGAAATTTTTCCTCATAGTTCACAAACTACTGGAAGAATTCCATTGATCCATGGAAGTTCTCAATCACTTCAAAATGTTGGGGTAGGTCTCCTAAAAGTTCCTTCCTTAATGGGAACTTTTGCACTCCCGCCTCCATCTGGTTTTGTGGAAGTGGCCACAGTGGAAACCTGTCAAATGATCTCTTCTACATCATCTGAGTTTAAGAAGAGTTCTGGCCATTTTGATAGTGAGGATCATTGCAGGGTATTGCCACCAAGCCCCATCGAATCTTTATAGCAATCCATTTTCTGGGCTTGGGCAGCAAACCTGAGTCAAAACTCGATGAGTGTTTGGGTAGATAAGTCTTTAGAATATGGTACCTCTTCCGATCCTTGGTCTCATATACATTCTACAAATGAAGGAATCATCCAATAAATGATGATAGGAGAGATGCCGTGGGAAGATTACCACCATCATTTCCACCTTCGATATGACAATGAAGATTATTCAAACAACCTCAATCATCATTCAATTTTTTATTTTTTATTAAATTCTGTAAATACAGTAGATTCAGAGCGAAATTTGTCCAACATTGAAGAAACTATTGCCATTAATATTTCGACCAAACTTTAATGTTGTAGAGAATATTCACATTGGCAAATCTTGTTCTCCATCAGAACTAGAAATTTATTGTGCTCTTTTTCACGAATTTGGAGATGTCTTTGCATGGCCATATGAAGAAATTCCAAGCACTAACTTGAGAATTGTTGAACATGAAATCAAGATGTATCCAAATGTCAAACTAGTACGACAATGGCTTCGACCTATCCATCCAAAAAAATCCATTGGCATCAAAGCAGAAGTTGAAATTTTTTTGCACGCTGGCTTCATTTACCCTGTTCCTCTCAATGATTGGGTATTGAATATTGTTCCTGTAATTAAAAAACAAGGAATGATTAGAGTGTGCATTGGTTATAGGGATGTAAATCAAGCGTGTCCAAAAGACAACTATCCTACACCCTTTATCGGCCAGATTATTGATGAATGTGATGGATACAAATATTTTCATTCATGGATGGATTTTCGAGATACAATTAAATCAATATCTGCCCATAGGACTAGTCAAAAACCACATTTATATGTCCGTGGGGCACATTCGCATATCGTAAATTACCTTTCGGTTTGAAGAACGTAGGGGCAACTTTTCAGAGGGCAATGAATTATGCTTTCCATGACATCAAACACATCGTTCAACCATATCTCGATGATCTATCAGCTCATTCGTTTAAATGGACTAATCATCTGAAACATTTGAGTGCCATATTTCTACGTTGTCGACACTGCAAGATACGACTCAATCCGCACAAGTGTGTGTTTTGTGTTGGTTCTAGTAGATTGCTTAGTTTTATAGTTTCTAAGGATGGAATTCAACTCGACCCATTTAAGGTTCGGGCAATCCTTGACATGCCTCCACCTTCAAATTTGCTTCAAATTCAGAGACTCCAAGGGAAAGCTAACTTTCTTAGGAGGTTCATTCCACATTATGCTGAGCTCGCTAAAGGTTATCCACGTCTTTTGAACAAAGGGGTACCCTTCTGATGGGATCAGGTTGGACAAGCTTCCTTTGATACTTTAAAATATTCCCTAATAAAAGCATCATTAATGTACACTCCTGACTATCAAAAATACTTCAACCTATATCTCGCCACTACAAATACAACCATCACTATCGTTTTAGTGCAAGAAGATAACAAAATTGAACATCCCATATATTATTTAAGTCATAATCTTAATGATACAGAAAGCAAGTACTCTTATGTTGAAAAGTTGGCTTTAGCAGCCGTTCAAGTAGTACAAAGATTTCGAAATTGTGTTCTCTTTCGCAAAACTACCATTGTGTCAAATTGCAACCCTATGACCTACATTCTGCCACGTCAATTACTAGGGGGCAAATATTCCAAATGGATAGCCATTTTGCAGGAGTTTGACCTGGAATTCACCAAATCCAAATCAAAGAAGTCTCTCGTCTTTGCAAAGTTACTTTGTGACCTTCCCTCGTCCTCTAACGATTTAACATCCCAAGCATCAATCGTGGATGAGACTCTATTTTTGATATCTTCAAGCGATTTGTTGTACGGGGATATACTGGTCTATCTCCAAACCCAAAATTTTAGGCCTAACACCTCTTGCTCTAAACAATAGAATACTTGATACCAAGCCAAAGACTATCTGATTGTTGGTGATACACTTTACCATCGTGGTGTCGATACAGTTCTACGAAGGTGCCTCATGCATGAGGAGGTCAAAAAAGTTTTGAATGATTGTCATTCAAGTGCTTGTGGGAGGCATCTATCTAGTTACGCTACTACAAAAAATATCTTACGAGCTGGTTACTTCTGGCCCACCATATTCAAAGATTGCATAATTGCAGTCAGAAGTTGCCATGCTTGTCAGATTTTTGATCGCAAAACCAGATTACCACTTGCACTACTGCATCCAGTAGTTGTTGTTGGTCCATTCGCTAAATGGGGCATTGATTTCATGACATGTAACCCCACCTTGGCCGAGGGGCATGGGTATATTACAGGTGCTGTCAACTATTTTACAAAATGGGCAGAGGCGATACCTACATTAAACAACAACGGTGAAATGGCTACTCTGTTTTTTTCAATCATGTAGTTTCTAGATTTGGTGTACCACAGGCTATAGTCACAAATCATGGGTTGCATTTTTGCAATCATATGATGATCAAATTAACTGCCAAATTAGGACTGTCCCATGATATTTCTACTCCATATTATCCACAGGCTAACAGACAAGTTGATGCAATCAATAAAGTCCCTAAGCACATGTTGCAGAGAATGATCAGAGTCCACAAATGGAATTGGCATTTAATCCTATACTCAGCTCTATGGGCATATAGGACTTCAGTGAGAAATGCAACCAGATTTACGCCCTTTCAATTGGTGTATGGTCTAGAAGAAGTCTTACTAATTCAATGCGAAATCTCATTCCTCAAGCTTGTGATCGATCTGCTCCCCGAAACTTCTGAAGAAGAGGCTTGTTTCTTGGAACTAATCCATCTAGATGAAACCCGTCGTGATGTTGCATTGGCTAATGAAGCACATAAGAAACACGTCACAATATGAAAAAAATTTCAAGCCTCATGTCTTCTCAGAAGGTGACCTGGTCTTGCTTTACGATCAGGACTCTGACAAATTAGGAGCAGGTAAATTTAGACCATTATGGATGGGCCCCTACATAGTTAAACGAGTATTGACAAAAGGAGCCTACGAGCTAGTCGATTATGATGGGATTCCACTGCCGTAGCCCCAAAACGGGTTGTATCTTAAACGTTACTATGCTTGATTGGGAGTAGTAAACTCATTATACATATGCTTTTATTGCATTTTTGAGTGTTTTCTTTTTATAGTTGTCATTTTGGTTAAGTAATCCACTTCACATTTGTTGCAGATGTCAGACTTTTTAGAACCATTTGTTGGGTATGCCGACAGAGCTAGTCATAGTATGTAGAACCTATCTTTTGCAGCTTGGGCCATTTTCACTCCAATCAGCAAGTTAGTGAGTTTCAGAGGGATATGTATTGGTCGATCGATGAACAACATTGCTAAGTATAACACATTGATTAAACTTCTCTCTGATGCATTTCACATGGCATACGCTGACATGTTGTTAGGCTAGATTCATGACTCGTCATTCTACAGCTTACTCGCATTTATTCCGGTCGGAACCCAGCTATTTATCGCATGTTCCTAAGAGTTAGGATTTTGGAAAGACAATTCGATTCCATTCAATATCAACACACTTCTAGAAACTTAAAAACATATACTAATTCATTAGCAAACTATATGTTAAATAGATATTTGCAACATTTGTAAAGAAAGCATTTCACATCAACATTTGCATTAGTATTTCATCACTTAGCCAAAATCCCAAATTTGAAATGAAATGATGAAAATGAAAGGTAAAACTATTTTTATATTTACTATTCACGTAATTCAAGTAAAATGTTAGTTTTAGTTCATTTTTCATCAATATATATATGTATTTCTAATCAATTTTATGGAGTGATTGAGCAGGTTGAATGACTGACGAAAGAATCTGACGTGCTAAACAGTGAATTGAACATCTTTGACCACTACTTCAAGCATAATTTTTTCATTTCGAGCTTGCATAAAAATGAAACCGACTCCAACCATAGTTTGTTCGTTTCAATCTTGTGTAAACATGAAACTAAATCCAAGCATAGTTCCCCCATAGTTCAAGCTTGTCAAAAAATGAGCCCATTTACAAGTAATTAACCTTTTTGATTGCCATTTCATTAGCCTTTTGAACCTTGGTTGTGCACATCCCATCACCACCATTCCTTTGGCCAATCATACACTTCCACCTGATTGTTTTACCCCTTTTTTAGGAACAGTTGCGATGAGTGGTCTTGTTAGCCAACCTCTTCACAGAAATCAACATGTTTTGAGAAGTCCCAAAATTCATTAGAACCAGTTGCTACCCTAGACACCACTCGTTCTTCAAAAAATTCGAGTCTCCTTTAAACCCTTTTTAGACTCGTTAAATATGAAAATATTGTCTAGTGTTGGCTTTTCCAGCTCGTTAAAGTTATTGGAAATGTCATCCCTCCTGTATGATTTTACACTTTTTCGTACCTGAGGGATTATTTTATGAAAAAGTCAAGCGCTTGTCTTTTTCGGCTCATTAAAGTGATCGGAAAAGTCATCCCTTTTGTATTACTTTATCCTTTTTTGGACCTAAGGGATTATTTTACGAAAAAGAACTTTTGGAGTTCTCTTTTCACCCCTTTTCAAACTCACTAAACATGAAAAGGACTGAGTTATCCTTGTCGTTAAACTTGTTAAAACAATAGCGAAAAACTTGTCCATTCTAGATGAGACCAAGTTTCACTGTTGCTAGACTCGTTAAAACATAGTGACAGGTTTGCTCGAAGGGAAAATTATAGAACAAGCATATGTTATCCTCCTCAAGCTTGACAAAAATAAATAGGTACTAGTCAAAAATGACTGGGGAAAAAGGGAAGAAACTTGAAGAATTTACGGTAGTAGGTCGCTCTTGAACATGACACTTTCACTTCATCACCATTATTGAGTTGGGTTGGGTTATTCCATTCACCGGTCATCTCACCATTGGTCTTTCATACCATCCATCTTTTGGGGTTAACGCTACCAATTCGTCACAGTGTCGCTGACATGTTCAAGAGAAGTAATTCAGTTGAGAAACCACAGTCCAGTTAAATGTCTCACCCACTACAATACCTCCAACCTTCTTTTTTTCATGACCTCCATTCCTGAACCTTGTGTTGTCAGTTCATTTTTCACCTCCAGAAATCATTTGCTTCATTTCGTGTCATAGATGTGGGATACATTAAGGCCCTCCTATGACGAGTTGCTTCTTGTCAACATCATCTCATTATCCAAGACATTGACTTAGAAACAACCCTTTTAGTGCTTTGAAGCTTGGATACATCAATGCCAAGTTTCTCACTTCTGGCGACAAGTTGACATAAATGGCCTTCGATCGAAAGATTTTGCGTGGTGTTCGACATCGGATCATATATTCACACCACGTGAATTTTAATGTAGTACCTTGAGGGTCATTATCATTATCGGTGATTCCTCTCACATCTGTTAAAAGCTCACATTATCGACTGGTAATTAGGTGATGTCTTTCCTTGTTTAACTTCAGAACATCTCTTCACATGGATTGACTTGTACATCGAGCAAATATTGAACGAGTTTGAAGAAGCTGGATCTAGTTTCATCCATCCGAACTGTGATATATTTAGGGATATAAAAACATCAAATGTAAAAAGGCGCTACACAGATGGTCATCTGAACCATGGATGATGACTCTATATCTGAAGAATCACCAGTCTGCATCTACAGACAACTATCTAATCTATGTACATGAAATGAATTTATAAAGCTAAGCATGGGAATGCCTCCCTCAGCTAGATTATGAAAATTATATTATGATGATGTATTGTATTGTAACTTATGCAGGTCACCTTCCAGTTTGAAAACTCGGATCCTCATGATAAAGCATTTCACCCGACATTAATATTTATGACTTCATGCTTTAGGGGACAACTGTTATAGACATATTTGGGCACATCAACCCCAAACTTATATGTCAATAAACTAGGGCTCATAAACCCTTAAAAGAGTTGTTTCATACCCTAAAAGAACATAATCATCTGATTACATCATTCCCCAAAAGTTCCACTTGAGAAACCATCCAGAAATGGCCTAAACTAAACCATACTGACTGCTCCACCGGAAAAGTGTGATGCATAATGAGTGGTACACTACGAGGGTGTGATGCATACTGATTAGGCCTTCTATAGGGTGCGATGGGCAAAGATGGACAAATGTCTGAGATAGTTTGCTAGGTGGTTGCTCATGGAATCTTCTAGAAACTTCTCCTATGCCACTTGCCTCTCTGAATTCGCCCAAGGATGAGTAAGAGATCTAAGAAATCTCCAAGTGGAACCAATTGTAACAAGTGGAATGACACTAATCAAACCCCATGGATGAATCACACCCTTGCACACATCTATAAATGGATCCCTCATCTAAGACATCTTGAGGCTGGAATATTGTGAATTGCAAGGAAGTGCTAATAGTTTGTAATTGAGGAAGGAGCATTGTATTGTTGGTGTGATCTTGCTATTTCATGAGGTGAAGAGGGATTGAAGCTGGGAGGATGATGCTGGATCAGGAAAATGCGTTGTAATTCTCCCTTCTATTAATAAATTTCTTCAAGTTTTCTTCCATATGATTGTGCAATTGTGAATGTTATCATTTGTGAATGCTATCATTTGTTCATTATATATCTGATTCTGTAATGTTTATGTTGCAACATATCACTTTTCTTTGATGGTTATTTGTTACTGTATTTGTGTAGGTACTCTCCAAGTGGGTTATGTACAGGGAGGAGTTGCAAGCTCTGTCAAGGGAGAGAGAGATCAAGCAAGGAATTAAGCAGAAGTTCCAGGTTGGTTCCATTATCTTTCTCTTATCTGTTACACATAGAAGAAATGGTTGAATTGCTTTAAACTGTCATTTCTAGGGTAGCTACCAAACCTAGAGGGCTAGTCATTCGACAAGACACTAATTTTCCCAGAAACAGGAAGGTTATCTTGTTTCAAGTACTAGAGTATATAATGGCGGTGCCTTCCTTTACTTTGGATTAAGTAATTGAAGTTGTTTCTTTCATTTTCACCTTATTTGGAATCACTGGGACAACCCTACCAATCATGCATTTCAAAACAACACAATGTATTAGTATTGTTATTCAATGAAATAATTAAGAGGTTTTTATTGTTATTTACTGTGTGAAACATAGAATTCAAAGTTGTGTAACCCCATTGAACAAGAGGTAGAATTAAGTGGCCTAGAGTACATTAACAAAGGTGCCATAGTATCTTTTTATGTGTTATCCAATTGAAGGATACACTCGAACAAATAACACCGAAAAAAGTACAAATTCAAAAGCAAGCACAAGCTTGGCCTAATTATCTCTAGCTCTACCAAGTTTGATGGCTTAATCAAAATTCCTAGAAACTTGATATCAAAAGTACATGTCCTAAGACTATCAAAGTTCGAGGTTGAGTTAAAAATGCTTATAAATCAAGATGGAGGGGAAGTGTAATATTTGTCAAAGTTTTCTTGGACCAGATAATTACAGTCTTTTCAAATAGAACGGTATAACCTGTTTCAGGCCCTTGCCTTAAACAACTATCTTTTGCAAAATTTGTACCAAAATCAATATAAATATTTTAGTTTTTAAATACCAAAAGAATTGAATTATGTGGATGTGTAGGATGCCAATTTCAATTACAGATATAAATGTCGATAGATTAAGGAACTAGAAAAATTATACAAAAAAAAAAGAGAACAAACTGTGCATTAATCAAATAAACCTCTCCAAGAATGTGGGAAGTTGGAATCTATTGTTTGTGTGCAAGCAGTTGGCCTCATTGACGGAAAATAATTATTACTTCTACATGTTCTGAGAGATGCCACTTTCCAAGTTACTATGCTCATTTAAAAAAATAACAGTTAAAAAGAAAAGAGAAAGGAAAACAAAACTTGATAATTGGTGTGCTAGCAATTTCATTTAAATTTAGAATAAATGATGAGGTCGTTGATATAAAAAGAACAAGCTACATCAATCGTAGAAGGTGCCCTTCACTTGGACACTTGAGCTTTTATTACCTCATACAATAAGCCAACAGCTCTTAAGCATTCATGACTTGTATTCTAATTGGGACTTGACAATACAATATCTTGACTATGTGACACGCTACCGAAAGATGGCATGAATTCTATGCCAGAAAAGTGTAGGCATACAAAAGGGAGCCCATTGCAACTAATCAAGATTTAATATTCACTACTTCAAAAATGTAGAACACAGACACAAGAAAGAAAAAAAAATGACCTATAATTATTAAGGTATCCATAGGTAATTGGCTATGAGCAATATGCTAGTATACATGGTTTGTAAATGGAACACTTGCACAAAAAAACAACAAAGATTAAAGATTCAAAGGATGGAACAAAAATCCTCATCCCGGATAAGGATTATTCCGGCAAGCATCGTATGTTTCCTTGATTGTTTGAAACTAAAAAACCCCACATTATTGCAGATAATCATGGAAGCACAATGCAACTAATTAATATGTAATGTTTATTACTAATAGACTGCAGAACAAAGGCACAAGTCAGAAGAGACGACTAGTATAATATGGTATTTACCTATAGTTATTGACTTAATCTAGGGCCATTGAATATGAGCACTATCATGGTATATATTGCTTGTAAAATAACTCCTGCTCAACTATGCAATAGGATCAAAGATTCAAGAACAAAATAATAATCCTCGTCACTGATTGGCATTATTCCTACAAACACTGTATTTTACCTTAATTATTTGAAAATAACAAACCTTGCACTTTTGGTAATAAATAAGACCATGACTTAAGTAATGGATGTGATGCATAGGTGTCGTATGAGTTATTTCAATACTTTTGTTGATACTAGATCCTATGATCTGTAAGATTGTTGGCTCCATGATAATTCCTCTAGGAAAAGGGGCATTAATATAGTCCTGAAGTTTATTTGTAAGACACATGCGAATGAACTTTTTGCATAGAAACTAAGAATGACTTCCCATGGAGTGCATTCCATTGGTAAACCAACATAATCATAAAAGAACAGTTAAAATTACACAGTGAAATTGCAATAACTCAAAGTATATTCCTCATAGTGTTTGTCTTGAAAAACTCAACATTTACATATATGCCAGCATAATTGCCTTGTGCAATATATTGATATGTTTGGTAAGCATCAATAGAATTGAAATCTAATTGCTAAATTACTTAATCCTATTAGAGAAAACTTATCCCAGTTGCTTTGCATCTTGCTAAGTTCTAGAAGAAGAGGTTATATAGTCTAGTTGAAAAAAAAAAATGATGCAATCTAGATGCTAACTCCTATTGCCAAAAACTTGCACAAGTTGCTATGGATCACTGGTAAATACTAGCAGATGGTAGTAGATACTCTAGCTAAAAACACACTAAACCCTTTAACAGTCTATGTTGGCCTCAAATTTGAACATTTTCCACTAAGATCTTACGAGGTGAAGAGATATCATCTTTTATGTGTACTCAAAACAGTAAACGGATTAATAGTTTTTTTTTGTGATTCTTTGATACTTCAAGTTGTATTGTGTTTTATGGGTTCTCTCATGGCCTCATGCTCATGTCAAATCCTCAGCCTAGAGGATCTTCCTTGGGTGGATTCTATGAATTGTCCAGTCCCGATGTCATGGACAAAAATAAGCTTTGATTGTATCTTCTTTTCAGAGTTTATTTGGCCTTTTCTGCTTTCTAGGAATCGAGGATGGAGACTGGGTTGAAACTTCCTCAAAATCATTAAATTTTTGCTAGGGACTTGACTGTTCTAGCCATGAACATGGTATTATGCAGAAATTCTTATAACTCTTAATGTTTTCCAGGAAAAATGAAAATCTAGAATAGTGCCAGTTTTCAATACCAGAAGAGTCTGGCCATAAAATCAACCATGCTCTAGGATTAGATCGAGAAACACAAACAAAACTTGTTGAAGGCACAAAGGGGGTTACCATAGACACAGCAGCTACAACAAATCTAGAAATATCATGAATCATAACCAACCATCCTTTCCACTCCCTTCGTTCACTATCCTTATCACCATTTTTAGAAATACACCAAGCATTGGCAATACTATCAAGTTGAGAGAAATGTGAATGACATCCTTTGTCTCAGCTAAATTTACAACTAAAAATCGGTTACCTCACATTAACTTGCAACTGCACAATCTGAGGGCTAGATGCAGTTTCGTCTTCAAACTGAAAGATGTATCGGGGATTAGGCTCAATCCTAATTCTCACATGGAGCTCTACCCCAGGGCCTCCACCCTTCGCCTTGATTTTTCCTACTAGTCCATTCATTGTAAAGTTGCATTACCTTTCCCTCTCCCCATTCTGTTCCTACCTACAATCTGAAGGTCCCAATCTACTTACTACTACTACTCCCTACATTACATCCATGCTTTCCTGTAAAGATCACTAATTCGAAATATGCTTGGGATGACTAGAAATAGGAGGGACTTAACAACTTGCACAAATCAGATTCTTCTAAATAGAATCTTGCAGCAATACTGTGAAGATCAGGGCCACTGGTAGAAGGTGTAACCAAGGGAATTGATGTTGTTTGAGTAGGCAATCCTTTAATTCGAACTTCGCAGAGACAAGGAGAGGGAAATGCTTCCACACCGCTCCTAGTGTCTATTGATGCAATGGGTATTCTTAATCCAAGCGCTCCCACTGATACTCTTACAAAATCTCTAGGATCCATCAAGTCTGAATAGCCTTCCTTATAGAATAAAAGAACACTTTCTCATCCCATACACTTCAGAATTCAAGCAACTTATGGCCTCATTCAATCTTGGGATCGTTTGAGGACATGGGACCAATGTCATCCTTGTCCAACCATTGTTGTATTTATCTTGCAGGGTGAAGAAATTACACTAATTCTGGACCCTAAACCTACAAATAGACACACGTAGTCCTTAACCAAACAAAGTTTTTGTGATTATCTTGTAAGCAACATCCATTAAAGATTGATTAAGAAAAATTATGGGATTACGGGATTCTGAGAGACAAAGTTCTCGAAATACAAAAACCTAACATGATACTGTAAACGATGAAAATCTCATGAAAAAAATGCAAAAGATTGGGAAAAGTAATTGGGGGAATGGCAATAAAACTTTAAAAATGAGGATTCACTACATGTGCTTAAATGGCACTCCTTTATACACCACTAATTAAATGTAAAACACTCTCCAGTGGAAATGAAAAGGGTGCAATGCTTCGAAGTAGGGTTTAGTGGGTGTCAAATGGACTAGTTTTGATGAACTGCTGTAAAACGTGGATTCAAAATATCCATCCCACCATTCACACAACATATAATAACTAGTCCCAAATTTGCCACATATTAAAGGAAAAGAAACAAGCCATCCTGCACGAAAAGATTCAGACATAACAAGACCTTCCAAAACTTTAAAAAGGAAAACCTCAAGCAAACCAAAATTGAAGAAATGGGTTAGGACTCTATCGATATCCTTCAAACCTTGACTTTAAAATCTTTAATTCATGATCATGTAAGCCTTTAAAACCAAAACCAATCGAATTGAAGGAAAATCTTTATCACGGATCACTCCAAACCGCAGTTTTAAAACAATATTCAACCGTACAATCAATAAATCTCTAAAGCCATGATCAAACTAGTCCAAAAATAAAATAAAATGCACAACACCGAGCCAATAAAATCATAAAAAAATTCGAGAAAATAGACTCTAAATTCTTGATACAAAAAGCCACGATACAAACTATTTAACAAATGCAGAAAACCTCGAATCTTCTATAACCCCAAAAAAACATTAAAGTAGCACCACAACATAGAGGAAAAAGAATAAAGAGAGCACAATTATTTCCGAAAATAAACAGACACAACACAAATCCCTAAAGCGATAGTAAAATCAAGATAAATCATGCATTACAAAGACCAAAACCAAAACAAACACTATAGACTGTGGCTTTAATCGATTCTGAGCTCAAAATCCGGTGCAACATTCTACTGTTGAACATCAACAGGATGGATGTCCTGCTTACTCTGAAAAAGGTTGTATCTATGATCTACAAGAGCAACATATCTTATTAGACACTTTTAACAGGCATAATCATAATTCCAAGAATATGACACCGCTTCAAGATCTGGAGCCACTAGTTTTTGCAAGGCAAATAGATGTTATCAGAGAAGTTCATTCACCATACCATTTGAGAGCTGGTTGTGTACATGATGCCCACAAAGCGTTCAACAAAATGCCTGAATGAGATGTGGTTTCATGGAACGCGATAATTAGTGGATATGCATAGAATGGATGTTTCGATGAGAGCCTAAAGCTCTTTCACCAAATGGAATGTACAAATGTCAAGCCAAACACAGTAATTGTAGTCGTTATTCCTTCAGCATGTTCGAGTTTGGCAGCACTCAAATAGGGAAAGGAGGTTCACAAATATATAATTAGAAGCGGGTTATATAAAAAAATGCCACAATGGAACAGTCAACACTTGTCAATACAGAGATTGAGGATACAGGCAAAGCCCAGGAATCAGAAAATAATCATACTCCTCAGATTGATGCCAGAGATGTAACTCAAGCTAAAGATGAATTTGATATTGGCATTGGTGACAAATGTCAAAAGGAGTCTGTGTAGTTGAATCAACTTATTCTAGATAATTCTCAAAATGTAAAAGATGTATCCACAACAAATTTAGCGAGTACAACACAAGAATATCCGCCACATATGAGTCAACTTGAAACTGAACAATTAAAGTCTTATGGGGAGTAGAAGTGCCTTGAAACAACAACAATGAAAGAAGAGGAAGAAGTCTCTAATCCAAAAGAGCTTCGATTTGAAGCTTTGAAAGGAATGAAAGCAACTTCTAATATAAGTACTCGTTATGCAGATCGAAAAAGCTTGTATAGGTCAATCAAGTTACCGTAGATAATTCTCAGTGTGTAAAAAATGTATCAACAAAAATTGCAGTGAGTAGAGTTTTAAAAGATCAGCCACATCTAAATCAGCCCAAAAAAGAATGAACAGAGTTGATTTGGGAGCAAAAGTAGCATGATGTAGTAGTTACGGAAGAAGAGGAGAGAGGTTCTTGTTCGTACCTTGAAGAGACGTGTAGCTCAATGGTATGGAGTGGAGTTTGCAGCGAAGGGGTCATACGTTCGAATTCCGTCAGCTTTGAAGAGATGCTCGAGATTGCTTGTGGTGTTGATGGCAAGTCAGAGATTAATGATAATAAGATATTCGCTTCTGATGGAAAACTACCTTCTACTCAGTTTGCAAATATGCAATCCGAAAATGTTTTACTAGCTAGTCTAGAATCAAATCCAAATCTCCCACAATGAGGGATCACAGAGTGCAATGTTGAGCCCATGGAGCATGGAAATGTTGAGGAGTCTGCCAATATTCTGAAGAAGATGTAAATAAACCCCCTCCACTGCTACTCCATTGTTGCTGCAACAAGGGCAGCGCTGAGTGATAGATAAACCCTTTTCAGATGATTTGAGCAATAGGGTTGATCTTTCTAAGGTTTTTTTCTTTTGAGAGCATGGTGATCCCACAAATATATTATTATATATAATATATATATATATTTTTTTTTTTTATCATTTTATGGTCAATGATATTTAATAATTCGATTTTTTTTTTTTTTTAATTAAATTTGTTATAATCTATATCTATATATATATATATATTATAGATAATATATTTCTATTATATATATATATTATATATATATATATATATATATATATATATATATAATATATTATATATATATATAATATAATATATATATTATTATACATATATATCTAGTAGGTAGGCTTCAAGATCCAGATTTTGAACCTGGCTTTAATACCATGTGTAAGAGCCCTATCCTAGGGTCTTGTAATAGATCTATTTCTCTAGAATTTAAATGCAACCAGAGGCAATAATTTACTTTCTTAAAGACTTTTAACAATAAAAATTTTACCATTTACATCCTAATCCTTATAACTTATAGTGAACATTCCATTTTAATAAATTTACATGAGCAATCTATAGAGGAATACATGTACCGGTGGCTAGTGGAGATGCTTGTGAGCTATTGTTTTGTAATGTAAAGGAGGTTGCAAAAAGACCAACTTCCTTAGATCATATCTCCGCAATTATAGCGCAAAATGCTCTGAAATTCGGACCCGAGATTTACCCCGATGTCTTCTCAAATGGGTTTTTTTTCAACTTTTGAAACATTGCAGAAAAAAGTTATAGCGAAAATGCCACAATGACCTGTTTGGAGCAGCAAAACCCCTAGAATCAAGGCCCTGATACAAATGTTAATGAACAGCTCAGAAAAGATAGAAAAGATAGATCAACGCCTAGAATTCAACCTCTTCGAGGGGAACATCCTTTTAATTAAATAAGGAACAAATTCTTGGATGATACAAATGAAGACTCCTTTCTAATATAAGGTCTAAGGGGTCATAACATAATTAAGCCTACATAAAAAAATATGTAAGGGCACAATAATAATAATAGTGGGCTTCTATGGGGCACAATAGTAACAATATGGGCACAATAGGGGCACAACAATATTAATAAGGGGTACAACTACAATAGTAATAGGGTAATGACTAGTATTATGGGGACCCAACAGCTACTACTCCTGCTAAATGCTCCTCTTGACTAACCCAACTAGATTTGCCTCCCAATCAACTAGGAAATAATTCCTAGCCCAAGAAACCTCCACAGGTTTCCTAGCCCTCTGAGCCCAAGTCCAACTAGATGTAGTGTGTGTGTCCAAGATGAATGATCCAAACCAAGATGAACAACATTTCCCTCCTCTCAATAACCCAAGAAATCTCCACAGGTTCCTAAGGTCTCCAAAAATCAAAACCAACCCCAAAATCATAAGCAAGACCCAACATCCCCATTTCTCCCTTTCTTCTTCCCCTTTTATGCTCTTCCTCTCTTCTCCACCTCAACCACCTCCCATTAATTTCATTAATTTCCCTTTCATCCTTACAGTTGACTTCTCTTCTCCCAAGTAAATCTGAGAGTACATTTGGAAATGTGATATGAATATAAAATTAGGTAATTAATGGGAGAGTACATTTGGGAATGTGAGATGAGGACCATGTCTTCTCCCAAGTAAATATGAGAGTACATTAGGGAATGTGAGATGAATATATAGTTACTAGGAGAGGACCATGTCTTCTCCCAAGTAAATGTGAGAGTACATTGGGGAATGTGAGATGAATATATAATTAGTAGGAGAGGACCATGTATTCTCCCAAGTAAATGTGAGAGTACATTGGAGAATGTGAGATGAATATATAATTAGTAGAAGAGGACCATGTCTTCTCCCAAGTAAATATGAGAGTGCATTGGAGAATGTGAGATGAATATATATATTATTTCAAATAATGGAAGGAGACCATATCCTAATTCAATTTGAGAAGGCAAGTAGGGAATTTGAATAATAGAAATCATGAATTTAGACAACAAATTTATGGTTCCCAAAATGAAGGTATTCACCAATATTTCTCAATATTTTCAAGTAATGTAAACATTAATAAAATTTGCAGAATAAGATTTAAGTGGGGCATCACACTCTCTTATTTGCATTGAAGATCAACCAAACACCTAAATTTCACTTCCTCCACTCGAACTACACGATCCCATCGCTCATGCGTTGGAGGAATTTTACACAGCAAGAAAAAATGCAAAACGTAAGTGGTCTACCTTTCTCACGTTTTTCTTGCATGTCACATTCAAGAGAATGCATACACTCAACATCTGCACGCAGTGTAACACATCACCACGGCAATTCCACAGAGTGCACGTCATGCGCTTTCACTCATTTTGGTATTGTGGACACTTGTGAGCTCAGAGTGTGTTTGTCTTCATTGTTGTATCTTTCACATCTGCTGGTTCACATAGCTGTGTTGTTCACGAACCATGCCTTCAACGGCATGGGTCAACTAATGCACTGGGGGCTGCATTGGAAGTATCACTTCTCGTGAGATGACCCATGCACTATTAGCTTAGGAGTAGGAGTAGTGTTTGATTTTTGAGTTGTTCTCTTGCATGCATGTTTGCTTCTTTCTTTGTGTGTTTTCTTGCTTGCTTGTTTGTTTTCTTACTCACTTTGCATACGCACTTTCTTCTTCTTCTTTCTTTGTTCTTTGGGTTTGGTTGCTTGTTTATGTCCATAGGTTAGTTTCACATGGACTGTGTGCGACTCTTGAAACAAGGTAGGTAAATTACAGGAGGACTTGTACAACTATCAATATTTGGTTATCTATTATCCCCTCTCTTATGTAAGAACTTGTTGTCTTCAGTCCATGACACATCAATTAAAAATACATATTGTTTGAAGTGAACCTTGGTGAAAACACAACACTTGCATGCTAACTAGTATCACCTACTCTAGTCGGTTGTTTTTGGGTTAATCCTTGTCATCTCAGTCAAGTAGAGTAAGGTGAGGGGGAAAGCCTTAGCAAGAACTTCATAGGTATACAAAAACTACTTCTCTGAAGGAACAACCTCTTCTGCTCTCAATAAGTCAGGACCCCTCTTCCACATCTAAATGGAATAAGTGTTATGCACAGTTATGAAGATGAAAAATGAAAAAATGTAAAAGTTCAAAAAGTTCAAAAAAATTAAAAATGAATAAGGCAAAAGAAGAGAAAGTCTTCCTACAAAGAGAGGTGATGCAAGTAACTTCGTTGGGGCATTGACCATGCTTGATAGTAGCAAAGCCATGCTTGTGTTCCTATGTGACTCCATCGAGGTACTGTCCTAGCCTGCTGGCAATGGAGTAACACTAGAAACTAAACTAAGATTCTGATGACTATACTACTTGTGCATCATATACTCCTTAACCCCAATCAAAACAACTTTGTTGGCTTAGTTTGGAATGTGTTTCAATCAAGCAAGAACATCATAGGTATACAAAAACTACTTCTCTGAAGGAACAACCTCTTCTGCTCTCAATAAGTCAGGACCCCTCTTCCGCATCTAAAAGGAATAAGTGTTATGCACAGTTATGAAGATGAAAAATGAAAAAATGTAAAAGTTCAAAAAGTTCAAAAAAATTAAAAATGAATAAGGCAAAAGAAGAGAAATTCTTCCTACAAAGAGAGGTGATGCAAGTAACTTCAATGGGGTATTGACTAGGCTTGATAGTAGCAAAGCCATGCTTGTGTTCCTATGTGACTCCATCGAGGTACTGTCCTGGCTTGCTGGCAATGGAGCAACACCAGAAACTAAACTAAGATTCTGATGACTATACTACTTGTGCATCATATACTCCTTAACCCCAATCAAAACAACTTTGTTGGCTTAGCTTGGAATGTGTTTCAATCAAGCAAGATCTTGGTAGATGCTACATCTTACAATCAAGCAGTGTAGAAACGAAGATGAACTGAGAAATGAACAATACTTCCAGAGGTGTTAGACTTGCTTGTCACGAACAAGGTCCATTTAGAGAGCTGGAATTCTATTAGTGTGTCACCAAGTGATGTAGTGGCTACAACCACCCTCCAAAAGTTTTCCTTAGCTTCATTTTGGAGCCTCCCTACAAACCTTTCACAATAGCATGTTTTGTCTTGTCAAGTACACAAGCTTCAATGATTTTCTTGCAGAATGACAACTTGTCTATCAAATCTTGTTGCATCCCCCTCACAGGTTGTTTCACCGAACTTGGTCCAGCTACAGGCTAAGCATCTCCCTCAAAAAATTGAACAATTCTAGAGGGCAACTAGCATTCCCTCCAAAAATTGTGCAATTTTGTCTAGCAACCTTCTGGGCTCCAGAATTGTGCAAATTTGCCTTTCACTGTTCACTGGAAAAATTGCGCAAGTCCTCCTAGTAGGACTTCTCAAGCCAAAAATTGCACAATCTTGGGAAGCAATAAGTTTATATACCCAGAAATTACATAATCCCTCTGAGAAGCCAGCCCATCTCCCTCCTAAAAATGCACATTTTTCCCTCCCAACTGAGCAAATGGTTGCATGTGCAGTTGAGTTGACCAATTCCCTTCGGGACTGAGCAAAATTGTTTTGCATGCATGGGCTACTCCTCCCAAGGCAGAATGCAAAGGTATCCCTTATTTCAGAGAGATATTTTTAGCAGTTGGAGGTTACATGCAAGGATCATTTCAAAAACCTCCCACCACGTGTCGCTTTCCCTAGATAGGTGGCATGCATCTCGCAACCTCGATTTTATCAAAACTCATAAAACAAATGTTGCAGAGCCCATTCCTCACATCGATATTGTATCTCTAACATCCAACATTGCATCTAGGAGTCTTCGGCACATTCAGCTTAACTATTTTGGAGTAAGCCCGCTTTTCATGTATCGTGCTACGTTTTTGGAACTTTTTGTGTTTTGCTTTGTATGAATGTTGTTTGCTTGATAACAGTGACCACTTGATGTCATTTTTATACATACTAGCTTGTACTAACACCATTTCAGTTTTTGTTAACATCTCACTGATGTTGCATGCATGATATTGTTTTGCACAGATAGTTTCCGTTGCAACAACTCGCTTCACACACATGCATTCCCATTTTCTAAATCCTACACTTGTTGTCTACATGAATGATCATTCACTCTTGTTTGCACTCATCTCATAATGCTTTCACACTTCTCATATTTTCAGTCACCCATTGGTAAGACTGGGCTGCCTTGGCCCAAACCGTGCCTTGCGCAGCTAGCATTACAAATTTCTAGAAGTGAAGGATCTTCCTTCCCTCCATAAATTGTGCAAGTATATCTAGGCACTAACCTCTAGGCATGCATTACAAAATTCTTGGAGGCAGTGTCATGTTGGCTCTAGAAACTGCACAATGCAGTTTGCTGGTTGCATGTCACTGCTGACTGAAATTGTGCATTGCAGAGTTTCAGTCCTTAGTAGGCCAAGTTGGACTGCACATTGCACAATTCTAGTAGTCAATTAGCCTACTAATGACCCAGACTATGCCTTGTGTAGTTTTTGCAGTCAGTCTCTTGACTTCCTGGCAGAAATTGCGCAAGCTTCATGATTAGTCACACAGGTATGTTGCAAGTCAGTTCTCAAGTTGTTTTGGTTTTCGACTAACAAATTGTTTTCCATGAGTGTTACCATGTCTCCAAGTATCGCAGGTGATCATCTACCTCTCAACAACACAGGTACAATTCTTTTCAGGAGAGGAGTTGAATACACTATTCAGAGCACACTTGGGGTTGTAGTCGATCAAGTGTCAACAAACTTGCCTACCCATGAAGACATCAAGTTGTTCATAGAGAAGGAAATCAAGATATGATGGCAGCAACTTCACAACAAGAAGCACCATGAAAAGTAGATGAAGGGAGCCATATGCAATGAACACAAGAAGAAGGTTGTTGATAGCATAGAGGCAGAACAAAGTTACAAGCTCAAGCAGATCCACTTGTGATGAAAGCAAATTTGGAGACTCACGCTATGAGGTGACGACACGACATGAAGATCACGGGAAGGTAGAGAATGGCACGGAGAAGGATTTGCATGCGTTGAAGAAGAAATTCAAGGAATAATAAGAGCTGCATAGACAAGAGAATGAGTTGCAGTAGGAACAGGTACGACAGGGCATGCAACATGCATTCCCAGATGGAATTACACCTGTACATTTTATAGATCCATCCCAACAACTGACACAGATCAGATATGGTGAGCAATTTTGTTGATTGCATGTAAGGGAATTCAGTAGTATGCATGTCATTGTGAGCACTCATGCAATCCCATCCATTCAGCACGCTCACCAAGGCAAAGACAAGAAGAAATTCCGATTGAAGTTGAATGTATAATTGACAGTTGATGCAGATGAACACCAGCACACACTGGAAGATTAGCATGGACACTATGCATCAGTGTGTTTTTGGTTCAGCCACACCCAAGAATACCATGTGCATGCAAGCAGACGAGTTGATGGAGGAGCCACACTAATGCACCCGGATGCAACGAAGGTAAGAGTTCACTTCAACAAGATGTCACCATGGGGCGCATGCACACAATCACGGACGACCATGCTTCGCATCAGCTCACCACCTTCATCATTACAAGCATGTCAAAGAGTTGGTCTCACCACAACGGACCAAGTGCCAGTGATGTATTGCATGGCTTGTTTAAGCCATTTTGTCTCACATGGGAACATGTGCATTGTAATGTAGCATCTTGTCAAGTGGAAGTTCAAGTGTCGATAGTTGGATGTAACAATCATAGAGTAGATGAAGAGTCATGAGGGTAGATGAACTATCACAAAGGGGAATTTCAATGGTCTCCCCACCCTTTGCTATAAATAGAACCTCATAACTCATTGTAAAGGATTTTGGTCAACCAAGCTTCTGATAAGAATATCTTAGAGAGAGCTTGGACAGTATTCTAACGAGCCTTGGCTTCTCCATTGTGTAGAGCTACTATTTCTCTTTGGAGGAGTAGGCGGTTGTGGATGTAACATTTCACTGTCGGAACTAGTGGTTGGACATGGATATTGTGTATGTTTGGAACTTACACTTCTTAATATAATAAGAGCCAGCACATTTCATGGATATGTTCTATTGTATTTCAGCTATCTGTTTACTCTAAATGATATATGTATCTTTTTTCTTACACATGCATGTATAGCTATTTATGTGTATGTATGTATGAATATTTCTAAAATGTGTTGTTGTTTTAAACATCACTTTGGATTGCTAGCTAACTTGCCTTCCATGTTGTGATGCATATGTGCTCATGTGTTCCCTTCTTAACTCCATGCTATCATAGGTTTTTAATGGGCACACTCATCTCAGCCCCCATGTGTTAGAACCTCTCATGCACCCTCCTTGGCTTGCTGCAGTTGTCACACCCTTGCTACCAATAGAGACATCTTACTTTCCTCTGTGTAAAATCGTGACCTAGACATTACCGTATGACCCATTGTAGGGACTCCTACACCAAATGGTCTGAGGTCTAATTGGGACTTCTTACCGGGGATATCACCTTACATGTTGGTGGGTCCAGCACTATCAACAGATAGTTAATAATAATGCCATTAAAAATCTCAGAATGAAATGAAATGGGCTTACCATGTTGTAAAAGAACTACACCCATGGCATAGTCACTTGCATCTATTTGTATTTAAAATGGTCGTTTCAAATCTGAAAATGCTAAAATTGGGGCTGAACTGATATTTTGTTTTAAAGCATCAATTATTTTTTTTTGTTTGCCTCACCACTAGAAGACAACCTTCAAGCTAGTCAAAGAATGTAGTGGAGATGCTATGGAAGAGAAATTTGAAATAAACATCCTCAAGTACTACATTGCTCCCAGAAAACTCCTTACTTCTGTGACTGATTTCGGTATTGGCCAATTCACAATGACCAAAACTTTAGAGGGGTCAATCTTTAGTTCATCTCCTCCAACTATATGGCCCAAATACACTAGGGAAGTTTTCCCAAATTCACATTTAGACATCTTTAGAAATAATTGTTCTTTTCTCAAAACATCCAACACTTTCCTCACATGGTTGACATGCTCTTCTCGTGATTTTTTGAATATCAAAATATCATCTAAATAGAGAATTACAAATTCATCAAGAAATGATCTTAAAACATCATTCATAACTCTCATGAATGTAGTTGGAGCGTTGCAAAGACCGAAAGGAATAACTAGCCACTCAAACAATCCCTGTTTGGTTTTAAAAGTAGTCTTCAAAATATCCTCCTCAGTTATTCTAACTTGATGATATCCACTTCTCAAGTCTAATTTAGTGAAATATTTTTCATTCTTCAAATGATCTAGAAAATCATCTATTTTTTGCAGTGGGTATCAATTCTTTATGGTAGTTTTATTCAAAGCCCAATAACCTACACACTGTAGGAATTTACAGGGTAAGTTCCTCAGAAAGAACACCAGAAGGACACCGCTCACAAACAGATCACAGATCAATACACCAGTATTTTGACGTGGTTAAAACCCTCAGAGAGGGAAACAGTCCACGGCCTGCGCCAACGTGGCTACTACAGGCAATTTATAATAAAAGAATGAAAATTTACATAAGCTTCTCTCATGCACGGGTAACCTACAAATGACCCTCCATGCGCTTTAAATAGAATTCATGGACCAATCGGGTGTCAAGCCACGGATCAAGTGTCGGTAATACCGAGGAGAGAATGAACCGTCGGATCACTACATATCGTGACCATCGGATTGTAAGTTAAAAAATGTACAACGGAAAAGAAAAAAACTTTACCTA
>APFE031752330.1:24656-60155 GCA_000404065.3 Pinus taeda | reverse complement strand
TTTTACTTTAAGCGTTATTTTTATTGGTTTTTGATTAAGTCAAGAGGTGCGGAGATGAAATTTGTGGTGTGAAGACTCGACTCGAAATCACTAAAAAGATGCACTTAAGATGATTAAACAATCTTTGCTCTTCAATGAACTTCTAGCTAGGAAAGAGTTTGAGAATGCAAATGTGTGTAAACACAAATCTTTCTTAACAAACAAATTAAAAGAAGAGTTTTTGTTCCAATGCACTCAAAACGAGACAACTAGTTATTTGCACAAGAAGTTCCCTTTTCATTCAAATGCTCAAACGCTACCAAAACAAACCTTTTTCAAAAGAGATTTTTGTACTTTTTACAAGAACACTCAAAACTATGACTAAAGCAAATCTTGAGAAAACTATGAATAAAGCAAATCTTAAGATCTACAAACTATAAAAAAGTACTTGAAGTAAAAGCTTACAAGATGTTTTGTCTTTTTAAGGATGTTTTACATGGCGATAAGCAAACGAAGGACTAAATTGTCCAGAATCACAAATCAGTCAAAAAACAAGTAATTTTTGTTCTTTTTTGTAAAAATTAAATCCAAACTTTTAACACAAGCTTTTCGAAGTTTCGCAAAGAGAAAACGCAAGATGGATGCCTCAACAAAGGTATATTTTGCAAATGGTCAGACTCATAAGAAGGCCAGTAAAAACCAAGGTGATCTGAGGCTTCTACACTTCTAAGCTTTGAGCTACTACACGACCAAAATGAAAATCAAAACTGGCTGCCAAAACTTCTAGGAATTTCACCTAAAACCCTAACATCAATGAAATTAAACCAAGGAAAGCTTTTAACAAGTCACATGTAGGTCTGGGCAGAGGATAACAACATCTAAACCAAAATAAAACTAATTCAAAGAATAAAATTTAAGTTTTTCAAAATTTTAGCAGGGTCCGCAAGCTCAGAGTTTACACAGGTGCGTGCATGCTCTGTGTGCAAAGTAAACATGCGTAGAAGTACGCACTGTGATACAAGAACAAGGTGCAGGCTTCTCCTAAAGTTATGAAAAGAAAAAGAAAACCTAGATCCACTAAATCCACCCAATTCCACACACAACAAGCCAAAAACAGAAACAAAAAGACAAGTTTCTCAGGTCAAAGTAAAAAAAAGAAAAACAATTAAGTCCCCAGCTGAGTCACCATTTTGTCACACGGAATGAGTCGAGGTTGCGGACAAGATCGACCTTCCTAGTATCTAAAGATATCTAGTGACAAGCAAGCCAATCAAAAACTATCTTTCTCTAAATAGCAATTAAAAACAAAGGCAAACAAGTGTTTTTAGGCCTACCTTGGGTCCAGCAGTTTTGGAAGCCTCGCTCCTCACTCCCAATGAGTTCCTGAAGTGTTATTTTGCAAACACAAAAGCAAACCAAATTAAATAGCACCTGAAAAAGCCAATATCATAAAGCATATTCATCATAATGATTAAGGAGATTATGAAACAAACCACATAAGACAATTTGTTGAGAAAAATGAATCTGATTGTATTAATTCAAATGAAAGAAGAACTTTACAACCTATGCCTTGATGCTGTACAAGCTCCTCCCAGGGTCCGAACAAGAAGTCTCCTCTACTTTGACAAGTTTCAACCTCACTTCCCAATGAAACCAAAAGGTATGTGATCTCTCCTCTCAAGTTTAACTAGGAAGTCCCAATTCCATCAGCTTTTACCCCCAAAAATGTTCAGCTTCTAACCTCTCCAACAACTAACCCAATGCCTGAATTTATAGTGCAATGGAGGGAAGTTACTAGGTCCTCCTTCAAAGGGATAGCTCCTCGTATCAAGGGATTAGCTCCTTCTCTTTTGGCATGCATGAACCACCTTGGAGCGCACAATCCACATCAAAATTCCTTCTAGAAACATCTAGAATTAACCCAAAGTGAGTTTTTTAGGATAAACTTGCGCCTTTTTGACTTTTACAAGGGTACGCACCGACCCCTTTATAGACAGAGCGTGTAGATACGTAGGTAATATGAACAAAGGGTGCGGGCCCGTAGGCAAATGTGAGAGAAAGTGCGGAACCAGAGTAATATTGATTTTCAATGTCTTTCTCTCATTTGCAAAGATTGACATGAGGAGCTAAGGTCTGAGACTTGCTTAGGAGGCCAGTATAAGTGATGATAGACGCATACTGACTGCAAATAGTCATGGTGACGATATTTTTGTGTAACAGAAGCGATTGGGACCTGCGTGTACCTGTAGTACTATGGGTTTATAGGACAACATGCAAGAAACTGACAGGACAAACACCTTTCCGATTATTTTATGGCGTGGAAATTGTCATGCCAATGGAGTATATTGTACCTAGTTTGCGCATAGCAATGCTCACAAGTATGGCGTACCGCAACACCCTGGAAGAAAGGCTCACACAGTTGGAAGAACTTGAGAAGAAACAGTTCTTGGGCGGCTTTCATCAACAGGTGCAAAAGTAGTGTGAGAAGGCTTGGCACGATCGCCATATTAAGTTGCGCATCTTCAAGATAAATGATTTAATGTTGTTGTATGATAGTAAGTTTGAAAAATCCTCGGGAAAGTTCCGAATGTATTGGCTAGGACCATATGTTGTTAAGGAGGTCACAGATGGAGGCGTGGTATAGCTATTCAAACTAAATGGAGAGCCTTTCCCAGGCAAAGTGAATGGCAGCCGCTTAAAGCCCTACACAGGGGCCCCAGCTATCTGACTAGCCAGAGAAGCATAGTTTTTGGACTCCAAGGATTCGGAAAAAGGCGCAGGACTATAAAAAAATGCAAGGGACACTGGCACATGTGTAGAAAAATAGTTCAGACACAAGTTCTCTGAACAATGAATGCAACAAATCCAACAAGCAGCAACTCAATGCATTGCTGACCTCCGCACAGTTTGAGAATAGTTGGAGAGACTCTGCGCAAGATTGCCGCATTGAAAAAGTGACTCGAGGGCGAGTCATGATGTTTGTGTTGGGGGCTTGTTGGGCATGGAATCCCGCCAAGGCATGTTTTGGGGCTCAAATCCAAAGATTTAACCAAATCTTGTTGTAAAAGCTCCATGAATTGTGGGCACGAGGCACGAAAGTATGATAGAGTCATAGGGTTGTCCACCCTAGTTTCATAATGTAATGTCGGTTGGATAGACCTACCCATGGTCCATGGACCATGGGATTGTATAAATAGAGCAAGGCTCTAACTATAAAAGGAGACTAAGGAATAATGAAGGAAGCACGAGAAGTCTAAGTGATTGAATCACAGTGTGAAGTGTGTCTTTGGGTCGTAGAGTAGGAGAATGCTCTGCAGTTGAGTGCGGAGAGGCCTAGTAGTCTGTATTTGGGTGTGCGGACCCCTACAGCTGAGTGTGTAGGGCGAGTCAAGTCTGTAACCAGGGAAAGAATCAATAAAGAGAATTTTTCCTATAATTCTATGTATCTGTTCTTGGTTTAATGCATGATTTGCAATTGCACTGTTTATTTACTGCACGCACCTGTATGAATGTTTTATATGGTTAAGTATAGCTTAAAGTGCTCAAGTATGCCAAGATAATTAACTAAAATTGGAATATAAGCAAGGTCTTGGGTAATAACGTAGAGCGCAGTGCTCAGCCCTTGGGTAGGGCTGCGCGAAGGCAGTATATCAGGCTGCCATGAATGGGAAAGTGTACAAAGCAAACTGCACGCAAGGAAAAACTGCAGACTATTCAAACTCATAATACATCTTCAGGGTGCGGAAACCTGGGTCTAGCACCCTCCCATTCTACTTCAGGTGAGACCTCAATCCACGCTCTGTGGACTGTTGCCAAAAGGGCCAGTAGTACCGGGATTTTTTGGCTAACTAAATCTAAACTTGGGTCAGGCCCCAACAAGCCAACAGTAGTTCAAAGGAATCAATTCAGAAGTAATATGGAAAATCGCATTATAACAAGTCTATATAGAGGGAACAAAGTAATGGTACAAAAAAAGATAGGATGAAGGAACAACGGACTACAGATCAGAATCAAGAAATTGAAAGAAAGAGAATGGTTTAAGATGTATACGTTGGTTCACCTTGTCCAACTAGCGTATACACGTGGGCTCATGGAACAAAAGAAGCGTATACGTATGCACGCACTTTCACAGAAGGAAATGCATGTATGGGATGGAAATTCAAGGTTTTGGTCCAAGGTATTGGTCCGAGGTTTTGGTCCAAGGTATTCAGTCCAAGGTATTTAGTCCAAGGTATTGGTCTGAGGTTTTGGTCCAAGGTATTGGTCCAAGGTATTGGGTTCAAGGTATTGGTCCAAGGTATTTGGTCCAATGTATTGGTCTATGGTTTTGGTTTGAGGTTTTGGTCCAAGGTATTGGTTCAAGGTATTTGGTCCAAGGTATTGGTATGAGGTATTGGTCTGAGGTATTTGGTCTGAGGTATTAGTCCTAAGTTTTTTGGTCCAAGGTATTGAGAAAGGCCTAAAAATATATAAGGAGGAGAAGATCAAAGGGAAATGGGCACAAGTAATGAATATCTTATGAAGTGTTAGATCAAAAACAAATATGCATGTTATGGGTTTTTTATGCTTTGCTTGATCTAGACTAAATATGAACCTGAGTGTTTGATGATGGATGAGATCTAATGATGGATAAGGATCATAATGACTTATCATTATGTGATCTGATAATGGATGGGCTAGATCTGATTACTAACACATGTTTTATCCTTTATATGTGATGATCTAGGTATGTCTGAAGTTAGGAATTGCAGCGAAGTTATAAGTAGGTATTTTCAAATCTATACGTTGGTTCGCTTTGGCGAAGGTGTGTATACAAACTAGTTCAGCTCTTCCAAGTAGCATATGAAAAAGAAAAGCTTGATGTTCAAGGATGATTGGTCTATCAGATCAGTGTTGTTGTTTTACTGTTGTCTGCCAATGAAGTCTTCTTAGATCTGAAAGTAAAACTAAATGCATAAAGAGTTTGTGTCTCATTGATTAATTGATTGAGAAAGAAGGGCGATCCTTGTTTCTATCTGTTTAGAACTTTGTAATATGACAGTAGTTCTTTATAATGTCACCGATTGGTATAGTTTGTGGTTCAGAGGTTTTATGATTCATTATCTTCAAAGGTATACGCAAGTTGGGAAAAAGGAAGTATCGTATATTCACATCTTTGCTTAATTAAAGGAGTGTATACATTCTGACACTTGCCTTTTGAGGTTACATTTAATTCTGATTGTTGATGCAGTGTTCTGGGTTCAAATCTGTGTACTAGTTATAGCGATCTATCTGTTCCAGTTGATTGGTTGAATTTGATTAAGTTTGAATGAATGGTTGATTCAGTTGCGTCAAAGGTTTAGTGATTGTTTGATTCAGTTGTGTCATAGGTTCAAAGGTTTCAGCTATTGATTGTTTCAATTATATCAGAGATTGATGATCGGGTTTCAGTGATTGGTTGATGCAGATGTATTTGATGGTTGTATTGCAATGGTGATTGATTTTGAGCTTCAATGTTACTAATGGGTCCAGTATGAAAATTGGATGAAATGTGACCTACATATAGTGTTGTTCTGTACCATGAGTATCTAGTGTGAAAATTTCTGAAACGTGGTCCCTGGAGGATACTAAGGGTTGGAGCCTTCAGTGAGGAAGTTGAAGCTTCCTACCAGTAGTGGCTGGGGATTTGATCAGGGGGTTGTAGCTCCCTTCCACTAGCAGCTGAAGAATGAGTGAAGGTTGTATACTTCTGTAGGTCGGAGCCTACGTACTAGTAAATATATCGGCTAGTACAAGAACTAGGGGGTTGTATAGCTCCCTTCAAGAAGAAGCTGGAGAATAAGAGAAGGTTGTAGCCTTCTACAGGTGGGTGCCTATGTACTGGTATGAGTCTACACCAGTACAAGATTGTAAACATATTTTCTTATTATTAAAAGAAGACAGAGATGACAGCAGTAGGTGGTTTTCACCCACATTAGGTTTCCACCTTAAATCTTGGTGTTCATGTTTGTTTCTTATGTGTGATGGTTTATTCAGATATTACTACACATGGTTACTATTTAATGTTTAATAAAGTACTGATGCATTGATTAAAGAACAACATATGATGAATTAAATGAATCATAAGTTCACTGGATAGACACTGGTTTCCTCAGGAACAATTGCGTGCACACGCGAGTTCCCTTCTCTTAAGTAGCGTATATAAATATGATTATGGAAATGAAAAAGTTTTGATTTGTAAATATTGATTCACCCCCCTCCCCCCTCTCAGTATTATTTCCGAAAATTGGTATCAGAGCAGGTCCTTTGGCAGAAGCTTGATTGCTTGAAGGAGATTCATAGTAACAATGGGAAAGAAGCTAAAGAAGAAAGCACCTCAAAAGAAGAAGACATCTCAAAGGAACTGTGACAGTGGGAGAGACGATTGACCTTTATGTGGAAGCAACTCTTCAGATTTAGAATCACCTCAAAATGAAGATGAACAAGCAAAAGAACTATCAGGTATGAATTTTTTGCCCTCTGGTGAAACACGTCTATGTTCATTTGAAGATAATGGAAGTGACAGTGAAACAATTGAATTTGCTCTTATGGGGGGAGGAGAAAGAAATCAAATAGAGGCAGAATTTAGAAAGCTCACAAACATAATTAGAGATCAACAATATCTATTGGACAAATGGGAGTGTACCTACAAAGAAGAGATTATAAAGTTAAAGGCTCAGTTAGAAGAAGGAAACATAGTAAGGAAGTAGTACAAGGAAAAGGAAGATCAATGTCAAAGGATACAAGATGAAGTGACATCATTGAGAAATGAAGTGAATGAAAAGGACACAACAAACAAGGAACTTATAGAAAGAACCAGCTATTGTGAAGGTCTTCAAGCTGTGGTCATTTCTCTAAAAGAAGATCTCAAAAATTCAAATAAGTAGAATGAAGAACTACTCCAAGAATTTTAGGAACAAGAAAATGAAGTACTCAAATTAAGGCAATAAGTGGAATAAGGAAGAAAAGTTGAAGAAATCATGAAGAAGTAGTATCTTGAAAAGGAAGAGCAATATCAAGTTGAGGTAAATATCTTAAAAGGTAAATTAGAAGAAAAGGATAAACTTTTATGATTTCAAGATAGCACTAAGATTTTGGATAATATTCTTAGCATTCAAAGGTCTCCTATCATCAAATATGGTCTTGGTTTTCATGAGACTGATGAAGGTGAATCTAGTTCACAAGATGAGGCAGGGAACTCTAATGCAAAATATTAAATGTTCAACATGGAGATTAGAGGTCAACCCCATCAACAACCAAGGAAAGAAAGACTTCAAAGAAAATCATTTACTACAAACTATGGAAGTGATAATCAGCTCTTTCCTTTGATTAATAATGTTGAATGTTTTGTGTGTCATAATTTTGGACATGTTGCAACAAGATGCAAAAGTAGAATGGTTCAAGCTAATACCATCACATAGAAATATCATCAGCTTCTAGGTACTTTAAGGGATATTCTTTTTCTTGCAATATTTTTGGTCACAAAGCCACTGACTACTTTAGAAGGAAAATGAAACATATAATATGTTATGCTTGTAACAAGTTTGGGAATATAGCAAAAGAATGTAGGAGAAAATTTTGGCCAACATACCAAAAGGAACAAACATCCTCACACTCCAAGGTATGGAAGAAGAAGGAATTACAGATAGAAAGATGTGGCATAGCTCAGTATACAAACATAACAGACTTAGAAGGAACTGAAAGTATGAAATTTCAGTGTCTTAATTCTCATACATAGTTATCATGAAGACAAGACGCATATATACGTGAGTTAGAAGCTTCACAGTCATGTATATGTTGGTCTGATGAAGAAGCTGTAGGGTAGACTCATAAAAACGATTCAGACAATTATCAATTATCTTTTCTGTCTTGATGATTGATGACTACAGTATGTGGATGTTATTTAGAAGTGCTTTTGATCCTCATAAGTTGTTGATGAATTGATGTAAATCTGATTCATGATGATGATTTCATATTTCTTACTGATATATGCAATGATCAAATCTGACAGTGAACATGTGGCACAGTTTCAGGGGGAGAATATGTTATGCTTCTAATAATGCATTGTTGGCATTATATTTAGAAATATTTGGTACCTAATGATCCTTATCAATAGTGATGATTCTTATGTGGCTAAAGTGTTTAAATGATACATCATGCTAAGTTATGCGTATGAGTTTCCCATGATGTAATCTCACATGATATTTGTATTACTTTGGGTTACATAGTTGTTATTCATATCATATTTATGGTTGATTGTGGATGACTCTTTGATGATACATATAGTACATATATGTTGCTTACATGATGATCTTCATAAGGACAAGGAGAAGGACAGAGCTTGAGTACACAACTTTATTATTTGATGTTGGTGTCATCATGCCTTCAAATATGCATAAAGTTCATATGGTGCAGTTATGGTGCAGGATTCCTATAGTTCTTGGCTCTCACATGGTTGAAGATTGTTGTTGTTGATGGTATCAAGAAAGCCTAACAAATGACCATGAGCTCATGTTTTGCTAGATACATATTTGATGGATAAACATTATGTTGGATACATGAATGATTACTTAATTTTCATCTTGACAAATATCATTGGTTGGCCAAGAGAATGGTGTTATTGCAGGTCTCATGAAGACATAGCTATTTGAAGACATGGATATTCAGATACATGGCGTACTTATTTACATAATGATGATGAATTCTTACCTTATGATGATAGGTTGATACTCACATATGTTGATTATCATGGTTGATGCTTATCAGATGTGAGATGTTTCCTAGTGATGATACATGGTTGATATATTGAGGGGTCTTATGGAAAGGTCATGTAGTTCTTGATGATGATGTTATGATCATAGATGATTGCTATGGTGTTTTCACATACATATGATATGATGTGAATGATTTTGTGTTACTGATTGGAGATATGACATATGCTTAGTTGATTCATGGAACGTTATGATAAGGCTTTTTCTACTAAGGAAATGAAGCAAGTTGATCTTGATGAGATCAAGAGGATGAGTTGATATCTGTATATGGCATACTTTGTCACAGGTTGATGATATTTACTTTTTCATATCTTCGGAACTGATGATGGACATATATAGGTTGCGGGTCTAGATGTTGCTGACAGATGCTTATGGTGCAGATCATATATGGTGTATGATAGTTGTTGATGACTATCATGGTCGTTTTTAGATCTTTGGTCTTTGTTATAAATGTCATGTATATCACTCGATGAAAAGGTCATATAAAGGCCAATGATGTAATAATATGTATCTATTTGTCATAGTCTTTTAATGAGTCCTTTTGGTCATATAATGTAATTTACAACCCACTATGCATGGGAAGGATGATGTAATAATTGTTATATTTCAGTCATGTATAAACATTTGGTATATCCCCACATGGTTGGGTAGATGAGTCAAATTTGGTATATCCCTACCTGGTTGGGAGATTTATGTATGCATGAGTCATTAGTGATAGGAAGGTCATACTCACATAGTTGAGTTATAGAGTCATGTTATTCTTTTTGAAAATATATTTGTAGACTTTGCATGTGCTCAGGGAGAGCATGGATAGTATAGTGCATCTCAACATGTACAAAGGGGGAGTTTAATCAGAGAATTCAGCATGTGCCTAGGGGGAGCATGATCAATGTTCATATTCAGCTGTTCAGATATGAAAGTTTTCATTTTGGTCAGCCTTTACCCTTGATATCAAAGGGGGAGAGTATCGTGGTCCACCCTTTTCCCTTGATGTCAAAGGGGGAGAGTATTTTGGTGTTGCTCATTATCTCTAACAATTTCTATAGCTTGCAGTAATCAACACCAACATGGTTTCCATCAAGTCCAAGGGGGGAGATTATTGGCATTATGATACATGTGTTGTACTTGATGGAAACCCAATTGTAGTAGAACAACTCACTTGTATATGGTAACTAGATGAATCTACAGGAGAGATATCAAGTGTGACAGAATGCATGGAAGTTATGTTTACAAATGTGAAAAAATGTAGGGTAGTTCAAAGGAATCGATTAAGAAGTATTATGGCCAATAACATTATAACAAGTCTATTCAGAGGGAACAAAATAATGGTACAAAAAAAAATAGGATGAAGGAACAAAGGACTATAGATTAGAATCAAGAAATTGAAGAAAGAGAATGGTTTAAGAAGTATATGCTGGTTCACCTTGTCCAACTAGCATATACACGCGGGCTCATGGAACAGAAGAATTTCATATGTATACATACACTTTCACATAAGGAAAAACATGTATTGGTTGGAAAATCAAGGTTTTAGTCTGAGGTATTGCTCCAAGGTTTTGGTCCAAGGTATCTAGTCTGAAGTATTTGGTCTGAGATATTGGTCCAAGGTTTCGGTCCAAGGTATTGGTCTGAGGTATTTGGTCCAAGGTATTGTTCTGAGGTATTTGGTCCAAGGTATTTGGTCCAAAGTATTGGTTTGAGGTTTTGGTCCGAGGTTTTAGTCCAAGATATTGGTTCGAGGTATTTGGTCCAAGGTATTGGTTCTAGGTATTTGTTCCGAGGTATTGGTCCGAGGTATTTGGCCTGAGGTATAGGTCCTAAGTGTTTTTGGCCCAAGGTATTGAGAAAGGCGTAAAACTATATAAGGAGGAGAAGATCAAAGGGATAAGGGCACAAGTAATGAATATCTTATGAAGTGTTCAGTCAAAAGCAAATATGCATGTTATGGGTTTATGATGCTTTGCTTGATCTAGACTAAATATGCACCTGAGTGTTTGATGATGGATGAGATCCAATGATGGATCAGGATCATAATGACTTATCATTATGTGATCTAATAATGGATGGGCTAGATCTGATTGCCACAACATGTTTTATCCTTTATATGTGATAATTTGGGTATGTCTGAAGTCAGGAATTACAGCGAAGTTATAAGTAATTATTTGCAGATCTATACACTGGTTCTCTTCGATGAAGGTGCGTATACACGTTGGTTCAGCTCTTCCAAGTGGCATATGTAAAATAAAAGCATGATTTTCAAGGATGACTAGTCTATCAAATTAGTGTTGTTGTTTTACTACTATCTTTCAATGAAGTCTTCTTCGATCTGAAAGTAAAACTGAATGCATAAAGAGTTTGTGTCTCATTAATTAATTGATTGAGAAAGAAGGGTGATCCTTGTTGCTATCTATTTAGAACTTTGTAATATGACAATAGATCTTCAAAATGTCACAGATTCGTAAAGTTTTTGATTCAGAGGTTTTATGATTCAGTATCTTTAGAGGTATACGCAGGTTGGATAAAAGGAAGTAGCGCATACATGCAGGTTTGCTTCATTAAAGGGGTGTATACATTCTGACATGTGCCTTTTGAGGTTACAGTTAATTCTGCTTGTTGATGCAGTGTTCTGGGTTCAAATCTGTGTACTGGTTATAGTGGTCTGTCTATTCCAGTTGACAGGTTGAATTTAATTAAGTTCGAATGAATTGTTGATTCAGTTGCATCATAGGTTCAGTGATTGTTTGATTTAGTTGTGTCAAAGGTTCAGAAGTTTCAATGATTGATTGTTCCAGTTATATTAGATATTGATGATTTGGTTTCAGTTGATTGGTTGATGCAGATATCTGTATTTGATGGTTGTATTTCAATGGTGATTGATTTTGAGCTTCAATGTTACTAATGGGTCCAGTATGAAAATGGATGAAACATGGCCTACATATAGTGTTGTTGTGTACCAGGAGTATCCAGTGTCAAAATTTATGAAACATGGTCCCTGGAGGACACTGAGGGTTGGAGCCTTCAGTGAGGAAGTAGAAGCTTCCTACTAGTAGTGGCTGGTGATTTGATCAAGGGGTTGGAGCTCCCTTCCAGTAGCAGCTGGAGAATGAGTGAATGTTGTAGCCTTTTGTAGGTTAGAGCCTACTTACTAGTAAATATATTAGCTAGTACAAGAACTAGGGGGTTGTAGCTCCCTTCCAAAAGAAGCTGGAGAATGAGAGAAGGTTGTAGCCTTCTGTAGGTGGGTGCCTGCATACTGGTATGCATCTGCACCAATACAAGATTGTAAACAAATTTTCTTATTATGAAAAGAAGACAGATATGACAACAGCAGGTGGTTTTCACCCACATTGGGTTTCCACCTTAAATCTTGGTGTTCATGTCTATTGCTTATGTATGATGGTTTATTCTGTTATTACTGCACATGGTTACTATTTAATGTTTAATAAAGTACTAATGCACTGATTAGAGATCAACATATGATGAATTAACTGAATCATAAGTTCACTGGATATACGTTGGTTGCCTTAAGAATAGTTGCGTTCACACACAAGTTCCCTTCTCTGAAGTAGAATATATAAATATGATTATGGAAATGAAAAAGTTTTTGATTTGTAAATACTGATTCACCCTCCCTTCCAGTATTATTTCCAACATTAGATATTTTTCTAGATGCATTTGAGAGGGGGGTACCAGAAAATCAGCGCTTCCAGGCATTGGACTGGGCACTATGCACTACACTTGCAAGATGGTGGGGTACGCACAAGGGAATCTTTGATGATTGGCACGAATGTAGGAGAATGATGAGAACTCACTTTGGGAAGCTGAAGATGTGAATGACAGAAAAGTATGATGTGCAGGATGATCCACGTGTACACTTGGCCAATGGGCTCAGGCTTATGGAGAGAAGCCCAAGCCTGAATGGGTGCACCTGTTCTGTCACACCCTAGATATTGTCTCGATGAACTGGTATGTAGAAACAAAGCTATTCCATGGTACAGGTGAATGATATATTCTGCGTGAAGGATTCATAATGGCATTCAATTTTGAAGGCGAGTTTGATAGTATTGATGAGGTGCTACAAGAGGTGAAAGAAACAATCTTTAGGATATCGCGGGATTCTTTAGACCTGATTCAGCCTGAGTGGGGTACTCAACTGAGTCATGTGCTAGAATGCTATAATGTAACCACTAAGGAAGACGATGAGGATCCACAAAATATTAACATCCCATAAACATAGGGTCATCGCGAGGTTGAAGGACCGCAGGTTGAGAATCCTGATATAACCGTGCCACTGAAAATGAAATAGGTAAACATTGGTACAGAGGAAGAGCCCAAATTCACAAATATTGGAGATTACTAGGACAAAACAACGGTGGATAAGGTCGTTGAATTGCTCCGTGAATACCAAGATTTATTCCCTACCAAGTTTACGGATCTAAAAGGGATAATCGGGGACCTAGGTGTTACGAAGATCACGTTGAAGCCCAAAATGAAGCCGATTAAGCAAAGTCCTATCTCAATCAGAAATATAAGGAAAAAGTCCGCTTAGAGCTAGACATGATGCTCGTGATAGGCATCATTGAGCCAGTGGAAGAATCTGATTGGGTAAGCCCAATGGTAGTATAGGAGAAGAAGCAAAAACAGGAAATAAGGATATGCGTGGATCTCAAAAAGCTGAATGACGCTTGCATACATGATCCTTTCCCAAATTCGTTAACTGATGAAGTGTTGGTCAATGTGGGTAGCTAGGAAGCATATTGCTTCACTAATGGGTTCTCAGGGTACCATTAGATCAAAATCACACTAGAGGATAGGAGCAAGACAACCTTCACAACTTAGTGGGGTTGTTTCCAGTACATTGTAATGTCGTTTGGGTTAAAGAATGCGCCTATGATTTTCTTACGTGTAGTCATTGTTACATTCAAGGAATTTATTCATAAGTTCTTAGAGGTATACTTTGATGACTGGACTATTTTTGGGTTGGTAAAACGCCATGTAGCAAGCTTTCTGCTGATGTTGGATACATGTCAGAGATACCAGATCGCACTCAATCTGAAGAAGTGTCTATTTTGTGTTCCTTTTGGGACCTTGTTGGGTCATGTGGTCTGCAGACATAGACTAATGGTAGGCCCCATGAAGATTGTGGTAATACTGAACATGGAGGTGCCAAGGAGTGTGAAACAGTTGCACGCTACACTAAGACATACGGGAAATTATAGAAAGTTTATCAAAGGCTATGCCCAGATCACTACGCCTATGGAAAAGTTGTTGAAAAAGGATGTCACATTCTACTGGAATGAGGACTGTAAGAAGAACCTAGATGTATTGAAAGAAAATATGGTCATTGCATCGATCCTAGTCTTCCCAAATTGGAAGAAGGAATTTCATGTATATGTCGATGCATCATGTATAGCGTTGGGAGTAGTACTAACACAGGCTGGTGGAGAAAACTTGGACCATCCTATCGCATTTTCAAGTAGAAGGTTATCCAAGGTAGAAAATAACTATTCCACCACCGAGAGTGAAGGGTTAGCCTTAGTGTATGTGCTCCAGAAGTTTAGGCACTACCTGTTGGGTGGCCATTTTAAGATGTATATTGATCACTTTGCACTGAAGTACTTGGTCAATCAGCCTGTGTTGGGGGGGGGGGGAGAGAATCTGTAGGTGGCTCTTATTGTTCTAGGAGTATGATTTTGAAGTTATTGTGAAGCCTAGACGACTGAACATGGGACCAAACCATCTGTCACGCATTGAAACAGGGGAAGATCCCACTAAGTTGGAGGAATGATTGCCTAACACGTAGCTATTTGCAATGCATGTTGTGGATGGTCATTTTGAGGATATAATACACTCGTTAACAACAAGAACTACCTTGAAAGGATACATTGTCTAGCAAAAGAAGGAATTAGTGGTGCATGTGACAGATTTCTCTATCATTGCTGGGCATCTATACAAAATGGGCTCTGATGAGTGTTGCAATGGTATGTACCTGAGTTTGAACTAAGCAGCATCCTCACAGATGCTCATGGGCGTACCGCAGGAGGAAATTATGCAGGAAGAGCAACTGCGTAGAAGATTCTACGCACAGGGTTATGGTGGCCAACCCTCCATCAGGACTCAAAAGCATATTACAAGGCATGTGATGTGTGTCAAAGGACTAGCAGGCCATCACAAAGGGATGAGATGCCTTTGAATCCATAGGTGGCATTAAAACCCTTTGAGAAATGGGAATAGATTTTATGGGACCCATTCATCCCCAAGGAAAGACGGGAGCAAGGTACATTATCACCGCAACGAAGTATTTGACTCGATGGGCAGAGGCATAGCCTGTGAAGGATTGCACAGGCGTGATTGCTACCAATTTCCTCTTTGAGAATGTATTGACATGATTTGGTTGTCCAAAGATCTTAATGAGTGATCGTAGTATGCACTTTCTGAATGAAACGATCAGCACACTAACGAAGGAATTTCAAGCATATCACTAGAAGATCACGCCTTATCACCTGCAGACTAATAGGATAGTGGAAGCATTCAATAAAGTGTTGGAAAACATGCTAACCAAGGTTTTCAATGCTCCGAAAGTGATTGGGATAGACAAATACCTACAGTACTATGGGTTTATCGAACAACATGCAAGAAGTTGACTGGATAAACACCCTTTAAGCTTGTCTATGGTGTTGAAGCGGTAATGCCTATGGAATATATTGTGCCTAGTCTGTGCATAATAGCACTCACAGGTATGACCGATCATGGAGCCCTAGAGCAAAGGCTCGCACAGCTGGATGAGCTTGAGGAAGAGATATTTCTAGCAGGATTTTACAAATAGGTCCAAAAGCAATGCAAAAAAGCCTGGCATGATTGACACATTAAGCTTTACAACTTTAAGGTAAATGACCTGCTTTTGTTATGTGGCAGTAAGTTTGATAAATTTCCATGGAAGTTCACAATGCACTGGTTAGGGCCATATGTTATTAAGGAGATTACCGATGGAGGAGCGGTACAGCTGGTCAAATTCAATGGAGATCCCTTCCCAGGAAAGGTGAATGGTAGTTGCTTGAAGCCATATACCGATGGTTCAGCCATGTGACTAGATGAAGGTAGTACAGTCTTAGCACTCCAAGCAGCTGAAAGGAGGTGCAAGACTTTAAACTACACTACTCGGGTTGGGGAGCTACGCAATTGGAGGATTGTGCGAGGTAAGGAAGTGTCACAGGGTTTGTGGCAGTGTGAAGGGAGTTGCGCTACCTATGGAGAAATCTTGTAGGTTAACCAGAAAGTGACCATTAAAGTCATTGTTCATGATTTCATGATAGAAATGCGGCCAAATGGAGCGGGCAGCTGGCATTTAAGACAAAATTTATGGCTCAAGTCCTTGAAAATCTACCACCAATCTGGCATTAATGGACTGAATTTGGGGGGAACGGTCAGATTTGAATTCAAAATGCCTTATAAATTAAAAGTGGTTGTCCAGCGAAAAACAATTCACATTTTTAGAATTGAGTTGTTGATCTTTTAAGCACTCATGAACTGAGAATTCTTTGAAACTTTGAAACAGACTCCAGCATTTGCAAATTTATCCAAGACATCACAAGTACTGTTGGAGATCATTATGTCGGCACCTGTAGACACTATAAATACTGAAGAAATAGTAGAGGAGCTGGTGCCGGAAGTTGAGATGGAGGCAGAGGAAGTTGCTCCAAAAGTGGCCAAAGTATTGGTAGAGATCCCTAAATCATCGAGGACACTGAGACTAAAGCTAACCCCAACTAAGGAAACCATGAATGACAAGAAGGGAAAGCAGCCTGCTACACTGGTGCATGCATCACCAAGGAGAAACCCACTGAAGCCCACCGCATAGGAGAAGGGAAACGCTATAAATTTGGAGATGGAGGAGGATGACATTGAAGACATCTTGATGGATGATGAGGATGTGGGAGTTGAAGTAGAGGAGGTTGGAACCTAGGTGTGGACCCTTTTACTTGGTTTCAAGAGTATGTCCTCCATGCAAGCCCAAGACCAAGGTACCAAGGGACATCGATGAGAGTAAGAATCCCCTGCAAACTCGTCTGCTTCTAGAAAAAATGGTTTTTGATGGACCGTGCTTGGCATGATCACTCCTATTGAAACTTGAAGACTAGGACTTGGACGATCACGAGAAGTTTCCACACCTAGCGACCGAGTAGCTGATGCACTGCACCATTGATACGAACTCTAGAATGACTGCATTGGAGTCGCAGAGGTGGCTCCGAGGAGTAGACAAGGTAGGGTTGCTCAATCGGCTTTGGATGTTGCACTAAAACCACACCCCGGTGACAGTTTTGGTCATCAAGCAGCTGATGTGCTTGGTGCATGATGGGTGTATGTGGCTAGAGGAGCCAATACCCATCACAGATAGGTTGATTCATAGGATAACATGATTTTCGTATACAGGCAAGAATCCGGCCATGATATTTGGCAGAAAAGGTGGCGAATAGGCTCTCGTGGAGTTTATGAAGGAAAAATTTAAGTTGGTGTAGAAGTTGCATGGATACGCTATATCCAGCATCTGTGCCCCTGCTGTGAAGGTAGCCACGCAAATCATCGCAGGGAAAGTGATGAGGAACTGTCGCGTCAATGAGGTGTCAACACCTATCATCATGCTAGTAGCACAATCCGCTGAAGGAGTCTAGTTCAATTGGTCAGACTACCTTCACAAAGAGTTCCTAGCAAACTGCCACGAAGTGCAGGAGCTCAGAAAGACATTCCACTAGGCATGGCTCTTGTTGTGAATTATGGTGGTAATGTGGGAGTTGCTAGATGACATCCAATTCCCTTTGGTCATGTTAGACCTCACAGAAGTAGCAAAGTATGCTTCATTGTGGGTGACAAAGGACACGGAGTGAGTCAGGGATAGCAATATCTTTTGCATCTTGATGGAGATGAACATCCACTGCAAGCTACGATTGTCACCTATAGTGTACGCCAACCTACAAGGCTACGCCGAATTTAAAGCAAGCTTCTATGAAGTATCTATAAGGGCACGGAAGGACCCTATGCAGAAATGGTACAACTTGCCTTATTTGGCAATGGATGACGCTATTGACACAGTGATTGATTAATGGCCAGCAAAGTGGCACACTACCACAAACTTGGTGGTGGGCAGGAGTAAGTCCGCCATGCAAAAGAAAAAGGAGGAGGCTAAGCTTAAGATGACACAGCTGGCCGAAAAGAGGAAAAAGGAGGTTGTCGATAAGGGCTAGGTGGAGGACAAGGCTGAGTAGCAGATAGGGAAGCAGACAAGTGGGACAGAGCGGGGCTCTGACAAAGGCGCGAGGTCACCTTCACCTGAGATAGAGGAGGAAACAGAAAAACATGACGCAAACCCTCAGAAGACATCTAACCACATTAAGCGCCCATGGGTGCTAGAGAAAGGAGGGCCCAGGAAGAAATCAAAGGCAACCAAGACCTCATTGGACCACATCAAATTAATAGAGGGTAACTTACATGATATCAATGACACAGTGAGGGATGTCACTACGGAGGCCCTGAAACAATTTGAGCAGCAACAACATATAATCTTGGGGGCTATCTAGATAGGGTTGTAGGAGTTGTAGGCCCGTGCATCACAAGCTGGCACGGCATCTACTAGCTTGGCTATCAGCACTTCAGAGGCTGCCGAGATGCTGCGCGTGAAGGCCTGCAGTGAAATAGTTCTACTAGATGGAGCACTAACCACATTGAATGAGGTTGACACTCCCACTATCAGCACCCTAAAGGGAGTAGGGTTGAACTTGGCAACACTCTCGCAAGAAGCGCTCCACCTCTTGTAGGATGGAATGATTGTAGAGTTGAGGGCTCGCAAGCACTGCACCCTCCAAGTGATCAGTGAACAGTGGATCAACAATGAGCAGATGGCCCTACAAAGAAATGTTTCCATCGCTGCTGAGACTGAGGTGACCAATCAGAGAAAGCACATTATGTAGGTCATCGAGGAAGCGTGCCAAATGGTCCCAGAGTTGGCCATTCCAGAGGAGGAGCTAGTCAAGGTACGCATCCGTAAGCTGGCCACAGGGGTGCACAACACTCATACTGAGATGGCTCAGGTTCAGTTGGAGTTGAACCTAAAAATTACGGAGTTACAGCTGAGGGCCCAGCATTCAACTCCACAGAAGCAGTAGCAGTGGTGGATAGTGCAGTAGTAGACTGCACGCAATTGTTTGAGTAGTTATTTGAGGTCCTGACAAGCTTGTAGGAGGACCCCAATGTACAGCGGCTAAAGATGGAAGCACACAAGCTACAATAGCACTATGATGAGGTTAAGGGCATAGCACGAACCATCGCACTGACACAAACACTAGCCAAGCTGTAGGAGGACAAGCAGTTGAAGGAACAGGTAAACACAATGCTGCATAAGGAAGCAGTGTTGAAGGCAAGACTAAAGCCCTGGCTAGATGAGGCGTATGCACTGAGAGGCTCTATCAAAGGTAAGCTTGCGACTCTGCAAGTGACACAGCAAAAGCTTCAAGCCGATAGCACAGGAATAGTGACCAAGCGGATGGTGGAAGACATGAAGGAAGTAGTCGCACAGTGCACAAATGAGGTTGTGGTCATATGAGTCGAGCTGGAAGGGCTTCACACAAAGATATCTGTGCCTACTGAGTGACTCGAGGGCAAGTCGTGATGTTTGTGTTGGGGGCTTGTTGGGAGCAGTATCCGCCAAGGATAGTTTTGGGGCTAAAAGCCCATGTTTTGGTCAAATTTTGTAATAAAATTGTAAAGACTCCACATATTGTGGTCACAGAGCATGAAGGTGTCATAAGTAATAAAGGGTTGTCTACCATTAGTTTTGTAAAGTAAAGTCAACTGTAAAAAGATCCACCCATGGTTTGCGGATCATGGGATTGTATAAAAGGAGCTAAGCTCTAAGTAGTTTTAGAGACATCAATGTAATGAAGAAGAGAGTCATAGCTCCGAAGTAAGAAATCTAAGTTTTGGGCTGTAGCATAGGTAGAGGCTCTATAGCTAAGTGTGCAGAGGCCTAGGGTAGAAGTCTGCAGCTGAGTGCGCAAAGGCCTAGGGTAGAAGTCTGTAGCTGAGTGTGCAGAGGCCTAGGGTAGAAGTCCACAGCTGAGTGCACGGACCCCTACAGCTATGTGCACAGGGAAAATAGAGTCTGTAATCGCTTGAAGATATCAATAAAAATAAGTATTCTATAATTTTTATGTCTTTGTTCTCATTATTGAATATTGTCATTTTATGTATGAATTTCCCTTATAATGCTTATATGGTGCGCGACTGAATGTAATTATGTTGGATAACTTAAAAAAAATAAGAATATTTGATTACACAGTGTTAACTATGAGTATTTAATAAGACAAGTAAGATTCTTAAGATAACATGAAAATATGGGCAACACATTGTCTTAGCAGTGCGAAGTATCAAAATTAAGGGTTAGGGCTGCACGAAGGTCAATCGTACCCTTTCGTAGAGGTATCGAAGGGAGGACTACGGGGTTACATAGAAAGAGCCCTATAACTAAGTGACCTACACAAAGGTAGGAATAGAAGGAATAAATCGATATCATAACCATCTCAGGTTGTGGAAACTTGGTTCTAGCATCCCCCTATACTGCTTTAGGTGAGAATTCGTTTCGCTCTCCACAAGATGATGCCAAAGGGGCTAGTAGTGTAGGGATTTGTTTGGCTAATTCACACTGAACCTAGGTCAGGCCCCATCAAGCCAACAACATGTTCCAGATCTAAAGAAAATTTTGATTTCAACAAGGCAATTGGGAGGTGAAGGCTATGTGACTACTTTTACAGATAAAACTTGGAAGGTCACTAAAGGAGCCCTGGTAATAGAAAAAGGAGAAAAGGTTGGTACATTGTATTTATGAAATCGTATTTATAATTTTGTTAATGATTTAACCTCTACGGGAGAAGATACATAATTGTGGCATCATAGGCTTGGGCACATGAGTGAGAAGGGGATGTAGATTCTTAACTCAAGATATTTGTTGCTAGGTGTTACAGGTCAATTTGGGCACATCAACCCCAACTTTCAGATCAATACTATTAGGGTCCATTAATCCCTAATTCAGTTGTTTTCATTCCCTAATGAGGTCAACCTACATCATCCTTGCCTCCCAAGAATTTCCATGTCACCATTCATCCAAAAATGCCCCTAAGGCAATTAGCGCAGGTGGCCCTTTATCTAGCTGCATTGCAAAGTAGGAATTGCACTGGTTAGGTGCACTGTAGCGCAGTTAGCCTTTGTTTCACCTACACAAAGCGAGATTCATCAAATTTTTTAAATGAATACATTGGATTCTTCATCCAATGGATACTTCTAGAAGTTTTGAAATGGATGGATCTCGCATTTGGATGAGGAAGAGGATGAATGAACCTTAATCCATTATGCCTTCCTCCATGGAACAAACTCCCAATTTTGGCAGAGCATTCATGAGGACCATCAATGGCTTAACCTCCTCCATTCAGTTATAAATTGACCAAGCATTCAAAGGCTGGTATAGGTTGGAATTTCTTGAGCTAAGGAAATGTTGTTTGAATGAGATTAGTAAGAGTATTGTAATGATGTTGAATTGTTGCTTCATGAGGAGAGAAGGGTTTGAAACTGGAAGGAAGACACTGAATCAAGCATGAATTCATGGGTTGTAATCTTTCCTTTTATCAATAAAGAATTCTAAGCTTTTCCCATTCATGTGTTCATATGATGTATATTGTATTCTGGATTCTATGATATGTTTAGTTAAGAGCTCGTTATTGTATGCTTTGATGGGTTTCTGTCTCGGCTTGTGTGCAGGTACTTTCCAAGTGAGTTAAGTATGGAAAGGAGCAATGAAATCGATCAAAGGAGAGAGGGATCAAGTGAAAGTTATAGGTTGGTTCCTTTTCCTCCTTCTCATATTTGTTAATTATAGGAAAAGCAGCGAATTACTCTGTCTGTTGTTTCTAGACTAGCTACTAGGTCTAGAGGGTTAGGCATTTGTAGAAACACTAAATTTTCCCAAAACAAATTGGCGACCATGCTGGGGAACGATCCTATCTCTTGTAGTAGCTTATCAATCTCTTAAAACACTTTGACATACTATACCTTCTATCATTTATTGAATTCAAGTCCAAATTCACTGAAAATTGAGTCAAATTTGAGCATAAAAGTGTCTTGTTGTAATCAACGCACCTCTGTGACTCACACAGTGCACTGCAGTGCACCTTCTACATAGACTCAGTGTGATTCAATGCACTATCTCTAACTATGGTCTACGTTGATCCCTTTAGGGCTAGTTTTCCCATTTAGGAACTAAAAACTTTTGTCAATTTTTAGCAGTTTGAATTGCTTGTTAGATGTAAATGAGGTCTTGTATCTAAAAACAGTTTTTGTTTCCTTATTTTGACCTGATCTAGACTAAATTGTTGGATGTTTTTTATGTATTGGTTTTATCATTTTCAATCCATTATCTAAAGGTAGTTTTGATCGATTGTTTTGTCAAAAATGAAGTGTCGTAAAGTCTTCCTTCATAAATAATCAATTGATCTATTTGTGAATTTGATTCATATTTTCGTTTAAAGTGTTGAAAATATTCGTTTCTTTAATGTTGAAAGTGGCGTACAGTCTTCCTTTCCCTTTAAAAGAAATTTTCATAAATCGACATTTTTATGAAAAGAGTTTCTGAATCATTTGTGCATTAATTTTTCTTATTGCATCTTTCACATTAAGAGAAACTGAAAAGAAAACGAAATACATGCAATTGCATTTTAGAGTTTAAGTTTGTGTGTTCAAAAGGAATGGTTCAGGGAATTGCATTAGTTTGTGCTCTTTGTTGTTTGTTCAAAAAGTACTTGAATGCTCTATCCCTCATAGCTAGGATTTTCATTGTTGAAAACAAATGGAAAGAGTGCTTCTCATTCTAGTTGCATTCTTAGGAATTTCGAAAAACATCTTGTGGTGAACCCTCAAAGGAAAATTTTAAGCAAGATCAACCTAAAATTTACATCAATTAACCTAATAATGCATTGGAACTTAATGAAAAAATCTAGAGGTCTAGGCTAGAGACGTGTTTTGGTGTCTTAAAACCTAGTGGCTGTCATTTTCATTAAGGTTGGGTGATTCCTCTTCTTTGATTCAATAAGTACTAGTACAGACTTGTGCTCCCTGTACCGTCGAGTATATAGTGGGAGACTCCAATAGGTTGAAATCCTTTATCCCTACGAAGCCAAGTCTGTCGCCTTACTGATCGCAATGCACTGAACATAGCATTCGGGAAGATTGATTGATGTATGTTAAATCCTTGGTAATTTCTCCTTCATTTACCACCAAGGTGTATATTGCAATTTTGTGATTAGTTTGGTAAGCTCTCTTGTCTAGAATCTCCAGAGTAGTCACTTTCGTTCCTTTTCAACTCCTTAAAAGAAAAGGTTCATCTAAGCACATGTCCTTTCAGGCTCATTAAACATCTAAAGCAACTACAATCATCTTTTACTTTTTCTCGACTCTTAAAAAATGAAAAAGAAAAGTTATGTTCTAGTGTCGTAAAAGTTAATTGACCACGAATCACATCCTTATTCTTTAGTTGAGTTTAGGTTGATAGAAACTGTTAGCCTTGTTGGAAAAAGGCCCACAAATGGATCCATTAATGCACTTGAAATTTTCAATTTTGGCTCAAAGATCATCTAATGATCAAAATCGGTGCAAGAGGAAAGCCCTTGGAAGGGTAGAAATGAACTATCGAGAGGCTCAAAACACTCTAAAACCATGAAAAAGCATTACCGCAGGCTTAAACTGGGCATTGTGTTAGGCCCCTATACTACTAATGTAACCCCTTATTGTTATTAGTAAAACCCCCTTATTATATTGTTGTACCCATGTAGTCCCTATAGAAGCCCACTATTGTTATTATTGTGCCCTTACATTATTATTGTTATGTCGGCTCTGATTATATTATGACCCCTTAGGACTCCTATATATAGAAAGGAGGTCTTGTCATTTGTATCATCCAATAATTGTTCAGTTGTTGTAATGTAAAGGAGGTTTCCCCCTAGAAGAGGCTAAATTATAAGATGTTTATCTCTCTTTTCTATCTTTTTGTGAGCTGGTTTCATAACATTTGGCATCAGAGCTTTGGATTCTAGGGTTTCGCTGCTCTAAATAGGTCATTGTGGCATTTTCGCTATAAAAAAAAATTTTGCGATGCTTCAGATGTGAAAAAACAAACCCATTTGATATGAAATCACCCTCAACCTTAGGTCTGAATTTCAGAGCTTTTTGCACAATATTTGCGGAGATATGATCTGAGGAAGTTAGTCTTTTGCAGACTCCTGAATTACATTCCAAATAGGTGACATGGGGATATTAGTCATAACTTTTGTTTTGAGCATCAAATTGAAATTTCATAAGAAGCTGAAAAATGAGGATGGGCTAGAGTTTCTTGCATACATTTTTCAGATCTGAAGGTCGAAACAGTGACACGTGGCATGTCGTACAAGTTTGCTCTACTGAACTAGTATATAATCAGGTCAGCATGAGAGATTTGGCATAACTCTTCCTTAGAGAATCCAATTTGGATCCAACTAGTGGCATTGGAAAGAGGACATAGAGGGCTACTGCAGGTTGCAATTTCAGAACTGGAAGAACCAAAATTGTAGAGTTATAGTCATTTCAAGATCGAGCTCCTAAAATCAAGAAAAGGCGATATGAGGAAGTTTTATGGCAAGGATCTAGTAAATTGGATACTTTAGATGGAGAAATATTTTGATTTACATGGTGTACCACTATTACAAAAGGTATTTATTGCATCTTCATATTTAGAACCGAATCAATTTTTATGGTATAAAGGGCTTTGTTCTCGTAAACAACTTGTTACGTGGTCAATTTTCACAGAGCAAATGATAGCACATTATGAGGATACAAAGAGCAACACCACAACAATTGGAAAGATAATAAACTTTGACAAAATGACAAAGCTTCTAAAGAAAGAACAATGAGGCATAATTGCACAATTATGTTCACTAACTGTTCGCACATCGAAATCATGTATTTCTCCAGATCTCCAAAAAGTCTTGGACAATCATTCCAAGGTATTTGAGACTCCCAAAGGTCTCCCACGTATTCATGATCATGATCATGCTATTCATTTTATTCCAGGATGTGTTCCTCCAAACGTCAATACTTATAGATATCCATATGCCAAAGGGAGTGAAATTGAACATATGGTTGCAGAAATGGTAGAGGTCGGTACAATTATCCAACCAAATTTGATAAACAAAGGAAGGTATGAATGGAAGAATGGTGAAGCAGGGTGGGAACTCATTCAAAAGTTGTTGAATATCCTAGTTCCAACAATATTGTCAGGATTTGAAAAGGAAGGAAAAAGCATATTGGAACCTGAAGCATTTACAGAACCAAGAAGTTGACAGCTACAAAATCGATCAATTTCAAAGCATCTCAACAAGTGGAAGAACTTACCTGTTGAAGATTTCACATGGAAGAAATTTTTTTATACAGAAGCATCAAGAACTACTCAAGCATTGAGGACAACACTTTTTGAAGGAGAGGGGCATGTTAGGCCCCTATACTACTAGTGTAACCCCTTATTGTTATTAGTACAACCCCCTTATTATATTGTTGTACCCATGTAGTCCCCATAGAAGCCCACCATTGTTATTATTGTGCCCTTACATTACTATTGTTATGTCAACTCTGATTATATTATGACCCCTTAGACTCCTATATATAGAAAGGAGGTCTTGTCATTTGTATCATCCAAGAATTGTTCATTTGTGTAATTTAAAGGAGGTTTCCCCGTCGAAGAGGCTTAATTCTAAGACGTTTATCTCTCTTTTCTATCTTTTTGTGAGCTAGTTTCATAACACATTGCACAACTGTCGTTAGATCTGGTCGATCAACGGCCTAGATCTAAGCAGAAAATTGCATATCAGCTGGGTAGAGGTGATAGTCTAAAGGCGGGCACATGACACCACCGATCGGCAATTGTTGACGATCAGATTGGCAGGTCACGTTAGCAGGGAGCTATGTTATATTTATATATAAGACCCAGGGAATGAACGATCAACGATTGCGATTCCATCGCATCAACTACATACCAAGGGGTGGGGCCTATGCACATACATGCAGGCGACCGAAAGAGCTGGACCTAATGGCATTATAGCTGGGAATTTATAGTGATAAAGCATGGACCCAAAAGGGTTCGAGAATGATATTGTATAAAATTTCAAATCTACGGAGGGTTGGTTTCAATGGAATTTTGTGTATTTTTGTTGTATAAATGAAATACAAAGGGAAGTTGGGTTTGTGATTTGCAATAAATACCCAGACCCAAAAGGGTCCGAGAAGTGGAATATATGAAATTTGAAGTCCTCCCAAAGCATGTTTTATGCATTTTGCAGTGTTTTCGCATATTTCGTTATATAAGGGAAATACAAAGGCCAGGTGGAATGCGACTTGTGATGGTGACAAGGCCAGACCCAATGGATAATTAAATCATATTTTAGGACTTTTGAAGTCTGAAATGAATAGTAAATAGGCAGGATTTATCAATGTTGCAGTGTTTTCACATATTTCGTTATATAAGGGAAATACACAGGCCAAGTGGAATGCGACTTGCGATGGTGACAAGGCCAGAACCAATGGATAATTAAATCATATTTTAGGACTTTTGAAGTCTGAAATGAATAGTAAACAGGTAGGATTTATCAATGTTGCAGTTTTTTCGTTGTTTATGACCAAAGCAGTCACTGTTGCAGTTTAAAATGAAACACGGGGGCAAGCTGAATGCAACTTGCGATAGCTACCCAAAGGCGGACCCGATAGATATATCCCCTTTTGGAGGACTTTTCAAGTCTGAAAAGGACAAGGAAGGCAAGATTTATCATTAATTTTTGTGTCTTCTATTATAATAGAAATATACAAATATTTTCAATAAAGGTCCACCATAAGGCAACACTGTTCTGCTACAACAGAAGCATTCATTGTTAAAACATTGGAAGGGCCATAGCACATTGCAGCCCGAAACAGAAAGTTCAGGGAGCTCCAACAATGCAACAACCACACTAACAAACATCATGGAGCCTCTCTGGCATAGGATAACTCCCACACCGCGCAACAAGCAGTGAAAATGTCTGAAAGTCGTTATTCCTCTGTCAGAAGGAGGAAAACCGCCAAGCCATGCTTGCCTAGAGGGTATCAATTCAGTTAGGCAATGCATATTAAGCAGAGTAAGACTCCAAGCCTTCTAAAGAGCTCAGGAGCATTGTAAACAGGCTATAAATAGTTGTTAGTAAGATGTAATAGAGGTTCAACTTTTGGAGATTATTCCTCCTCTATTCATTCAAGCTTCTCATCTGCATTCTTTAGTAATACAAGCTTCTTTTGTTGTTATATGTTCAATGTCCATTTCTATTCTATTCTATGCTTTCACTTGAAAAATTTGTTCAGGTTTTCTTTGTGTTTAAGGCTAGATAACTGTCATCTTATCTCTGCTTTTATATATTAGATTTGTAAGCTTCTTTATTGCCTGTAGCTGGCCATTTATATGTGTTATTATATATGCATCTACCAGTATAGTTAGTAAGCTCATTTGCTGCCTGTAGCCAGCCATTCATATATATTCATGTATGTAATTTACTGGTACTGTCAATATTCTCCATCTATCCATTAAATCTACAAACTATTGAGCATTAGTGGTCTAAAGCCTTGTGTTGTTGAGGGTGTTCATGCATGTCTTGAGTAAGAATAGAGCTAAAATGGTTATCTGACTTGATCCAAACCGTCATCCATTCCAATAGTTCTGAGAACAATATTGAAGATTATATGTTACTAGGCATCTCCGAGCTGCAACCTAGGAGATTTTCCTGTAGTGATAACATAATTGGTGCCATTGCCAGGGAGAGGAAACTGAAGCTCAGCTTCCCTGGGAAACAACACAGATCTAGCTTTGATGATAGACAAAGTCTGGGCACATTTTTGGTTGTAATCATCTATCTGGTGACTCTAGTAGAGGTTGAACCTCTTAGCGACTCCACGTCATAGTTCTGGCTCAGTTTGTGAGGCATACTCGAAGAAATTCTCAAAAGCTACAAGCTGACCTAGTACCTGACCCCAAAAAAATCATCAAAGAGAGAAAGGTATTGTAGAAAGGAGCATCAGGTTCAGGTAAACCTAAAAAATCTCCTATATCTCTTCAAGAAAGACTTGTAATAGAACAAATACATGTTGAGAGTATAGCATCTACTACTAGTAGTGAAGAAAAACTCTCAGAGATTCATAAATCTCCTTATTCTTTAGGTTCTCATTTTTCTTTAAGCCCAAAGGAAACCTCACCTCCTATCCATCATACTCCTTTAGTCCTGCCAATCACTCCTCAACCCTTTATCATTGAGACTTCCAATAATCTTTTAGCCACCACAGCTATGTTAGGTCAATAAGCACCAACCAAAATGGAAAGAATCATAGCTGCTAGGTATGGACCTATAATACTGCCCACACCTTTGAATGCCATGCCTACTAGAGAATATCATAAATATAGGCCTAAGTTCACTGGGATTGAAGGTGTTACTGCTAAAGAACATCTTGAGTCATTCTATAGTTATGCTGATAATCTAGACATTAGTGAAGATGATGTGTGGATGAGAGTCTTTATCCAAAACCTAGATGGATAGGCTAGAAAATGGTTCAAAGAACTAACCCCAAGATTTATAGCAGATATTGAAGCTTTAGATGATGCATTCCTAAAGCATTGGGGGGATAAGAAGGATCTCCTCTATTACCACATTAAGCTTGGGAACTTAAAGAGGGAAAATGGTGAGTTGTTGTTTGATTTTAATAAGAGGTTTAACTGTATGTACAGCAAGATACCAGCTAAAGTAAAACCTACTACTACCTCTGCTAAAGTCACCTATGCCAGTGCTTTTGATTCCGACTTCTGCCTACTGTTGAGAGAGAGGCGATGTGCTACTTTGGATGACATGCAGGATGCAGCCTTGGAAGTGGAATCAAACATCATGCCTGCAGAGAAGCTCAAGGGAAATGTTGATAGAAGAAGACAAAGGGGTGAGTCTTCATCATCCTCTGATCCTAAGATAGATAAAATGACCAAAATGATCGAGTCATTAGCCTATGAAATCTCTAAATTGAAGGTTGAGTAGCACCCAAGGAAAGGAAGAATGCCTAATACCTTTGCCCCAATAAATTCAAATCCAAATCTAGATCCATATAGAAGAACGAATGAGCAGTTGCAAATTTTGAAAAGAAGCAAAGATGCAAATAAAGACCAAAGGGCGAAGGCTCCTTTTCAGAATGCAGTCATGGAAGAAGAGCATTTTGAAGAAGATGACGAGAGCCATTGTCTAGAAGACAAAGGCAATGCTTCCTTTTTGACCTCAGCTGCCTATGAAAAGTCATTATGTGATGATCACTGCAGCCAAGAATGGGATGGTAAAGCTATTTTACAAACTATAGATCAGCAAAGATATAATTTGAGATCAAGGATAAATAGTTCCAAGGAAACTCTTGTTCAAAGAGTTGTTGTCCTTGCAATACAGCAAGCTAATAAAAAAAACAATCGGTAGTTGATCCCATCAACCTCAAAGGTCCAGCTAATGAGGTAAGAGGCCTCGACAAGTCTCCTTCTCCTTTCAGTTTTCAATCAGAAATTCAGAAGCTAAGAATACCTATGCCTATGATTGAACTAGTGAAGAATGAGTCCTTCAAAAGATCCATCCTCAAGGCCCTTGAGCCTAAAGCCATCCAAGCCTCCACTGACTATGTAAATCTGCAAGATGATAAGCCAACTGCCATTCTCAGCCCAATGATTGAAAATTGTGAAGATAGCTCCCCATCATTTTATGTCTCCGTAACTATTCATGATAAAATTCTTCACAACTGCCTTCTGAACACTGGAGCTAGCCATAATATAATGCCCAAGGCTATCATGGATGAGTTGGGTCTTGACATTACTAAGCCTTATCATGACTTGTTTTCTTTTGACTCTAGAGAAGTGAAATGTCTAGGATTAATCAAAGACCTAGCCATCACCTTGTCTCAGCTGCCTATGAAAATCATGATGATGGACATTGTGGTAGCAGATGTACCTCCTAAGTTTGGCATGTTAATTTCTAGAGGTTGGATTAAGAGATTAGGTGGATCATTACAAAATGATCTGTCCTATGCTACTATCCTAGTTCTCGGAGATGAGAGAAAGAGATTATATAGAGAGGCGCAGTTGGCTTATATAATCAGCGATGTAAAGAATCCCACCAATCATCGCATATATGCTATTGATATTGATTTTGGAGCTCGAATCCTTCTTATTGAAGAATCTCAGTTGGCCTCCAAGCAGCTCAGGAAACCAGTTTGCCAGATCGTTGAAGAAGAAAACCCACAGATTTGGGATATGTTTTTTGATGGGGCTTTCTCTAAAGAAGCTGCAGGGGCAAGTGTAGTCCTTGTGTCCCCAACACAAGAATACATTCATTTATCATTCAAATTAACCTTTCAAGTCACAAATAACATCGCAGAGTATGAAGCTTTGGTTCTAGGCTTAAGTGTTGCTAAAGAAATGGGTATCAAATGCCTAAAGGTGTTTGGAGACGCAGACCTCATTATTCAGCAGGTAAATAAAACTTTCCAAGCTAAGCATCTAAGGTTGAAGACATATAAAGATGACGTATGGAGGCTCAAGGATTCTTTCAATGATTTCAACATTTATTACATTCCAATAATGAAGAACCAGCTTGCTGACTCCCTTGATGTCTCTGCTAGCATGTTTATTCCTCCTTTTCCTCCTAAATTGACATACGAAGTTCAGGTAAAATACAGACTGTATCTACCTGACAATGTCAAATATTGGAAGGTTTTTGAAGACGATGAGGAAATTAATAGGTTTTTGCAAGTTGTGGAGGAATTTTCTGAAACGCATATCGATCAAGAAAATGAAGCCATGGGAGAATGCGGCCAGCCTAAGCTAAAAAGTGAGATCGGTCGAGGAAGCATTGTCTAGCTACCCAGTGATCACATACCAAAAGGATTGGTACCTCTAGAGAAGCTTTTCGATCATAACAACGTGCCATATAAGCCAGCCAGAACAGAGAATGAATCTGCTATCTGTAAACATAATATAGGGAGCCCAACCCATCCAAAAAACACAAATTTGTCCATGCATTTGTCCTCTACCCAGAATTCTGAGTATTGTGCCCTCATGAAGCAATTCACTAATATTTTCTCCTGGGAATATAGTGATCTTAAAACTTATGACACAAACATCATCCAACATAAGATTCCATTGGAAAATAACATCATCCCTTTTAGGCAAAAATTAAGACCCATCATCCCTCTCTTGTTGCCTTTGATTGAGAAAGAAATCAAGAAGCTCTTGGATGCCAAAATCATATTTCCCCTGAGGTATTCAAAGTGAATAGCCAACCTTGTGGTAGTAAGAAAGAAAAATGGGGAAATCAGGCTTTGTGTTGACTTCATAAATCTGAACAAGTTCTCTAAAAAAGATAATTATCCCCTGACGAAGATGGAACACTTGATGCAAAGAGTTTCAAGGACTAGAGTCATGTCTTTCTTGGATGGATTTCCAAGTTACAATCAGATTTTTGTACATCTTGAAGATCAGGAAAATATTTCCTTCACTACTCCTTGGGGCACTTTCATGTACTCCAAGATGCCTTTCGGATTGATGAATGCTGGGGCTACTTTTTAGAGGGCCATGGACATAGCCTTTATGGGAGAGAAGGACAATTTTTTCCTTACTTATATTGATGACATAACAGTCTTCTGCAGTAGTCACAAATACCATTTACAACATTTGAAGAAGGTCTTCCTAAAGTGCAGACAGTTTGGAATTTCAGTGAATCCAAAGAAGTCATAGTTTGCTCTAGAAGAAGGAAAACTCCCGGGACATATTGTTTCTGTTGAAGGTGTAAAAATCGATCCAGCGAGGGTTCAAGCCATTCAGACATTATCCATCCCAAGGTCAAAAAGGGACATTCAATCCTTCCTAGGTAAGATTAACTTTGTAAGGAGGTTCATTCCAAACTTTGCAGAGCATGTAAAGCACATCACTTCCATGTTGAAAAAAGGAGCATAAATAAAATGGACAGATGCTTCAAGAAGCTCTTTTGAGGCCATCAAGCAAGCTATCATGGAATCTCCCACTCTAATCAGCCCAGATTACGCTAAGGAGTTCTGTATCTTCTCTTTTGCCTCTTATGATACACTTGCAAAAATTTTGTTGCAGAAAATTGATGAAGGCATAGAGCTCCCTGTGGCCTTTTTAGCAAAACTTTAAGGGATGTTGAACTAAGGTATGACCTTATTGAAAAAAAAGGCTTATGCTCTCATAAAGTCTTTAAAGGCATTTAGAATTTATATTATGCATTCCAAAGTAGTTGCATATGTACCTTCAGCTTCAGTAAAATATGTCTTAACGCAGCCAGATATTGATGGGAAGAGAGCTAAATGGATTGCAAAATTCATATAATTTAACATAGAGGTGAAGCCCACTAAGCTTGTCAAAGGCTAGGGTTTGGCTAAACTTATGGCTGACGAAAATTGCAGGTTGTTAGATATAAATTCCATAGGTCTAAATTTAGATTATGAGCAGGCAAAGGGAGCAATAGAAGAGAAAGAGCGGAATCAGTCTTTGGCCGAAAATCTAGCCACATGTTAATGGTATTACAGCATAGTTCATTTTTTGCAAAAGCTAGAAGTCCCTCCAGGGCTTAGCTCAAATCAAGCTCGTGCCATTAAACTCAGATCAACCAAATTCTATATTGATAAAAATTTTCTTTATTGGAAAGACCCATCAGGAATCCTCTTGAGGTGTTTAGATAAATAACAATCTATGGAAGTCATGCATCAGTTCCATTCTAGCATCTGTGGAGGGCATCATTATTGGAAAACCATGGCTCACAAAATCTTGAGGGCTAGATATTATTGGCCTACTTTGTTCTCTGATTTGTTTTCTTTTGTAAAAGCTTGTAACAAGTGTCAAAGGTTTGTAGGCAAACAACATCTAAAATCTCTGCCCTTAAAGCCAATACATGTCAATGGTCCCTTCTAGCAATGGGGCTAGGACTTTATAGGTGAGATCAACCCACATTCCAGTGGACAACACAAATGGATCTTAGTAGCCACTAATTATTTTACCAAGTGGATTGAGGTTGTACGCACTAAGAATTCCAATCATCAAGTTATCATAAAGTTCTTGAATGAGAATATTTTCACTAGATTTGGTTGCCCAACCAAATTGGTCACTGATAATGCAACAGATTTCAAGGCAAAAGAATTGATGGACATGACTGAACCCATGGGAATTCAAGTGGTGCATTCTACCTCATATTATCCTCAAGGAAATGGCCTAGCAGAATCATCTAACAAAAGCCTAGTAAGGGTAATAAAAAAGCTATTAGAGGACAACAAAAAGAGGTAGGATTCCAAGCTAAAGTTTGCACTATGGGCTGACCGAGTTACCATCAAAAAATCCATAAGGAATTCTCCATTTAAACTAGTTCATGGTGTTGATGATGTTTTCCCCATCTAGATGATTCTCCCTATGGCTAAGTTCTTGGAAGAAGAACAAGATGAAGAAAATGACATGGTAAGAAGAATGAATATCCTGGTCGAACTACATCACATCAGAGAGCAGCTAGTTGAGAAGTAAAAGGCTCATCAGAAGAAAATCAAAGAAACCTTTGACAGGAAAGCAAAAGTGGAAAATTTTCAAGTTGGTGATTGGGTGCTTAAATGGGATGCATTTAAGGAAAAGAGAGGAAATCATGGCAAGTTTGACTCCTTATGGACTGGTCCTTTTGTCATCACTCAAGCTCAACAAAATAATACATTCATCCTACATATTCTAGAAGGAGAAGATACTTTTGGCAGCCCAGTAAATGGGTGATCCTTGAAACTTTATTTCGTTTAAGGCTTTAAGGCCTTGTCATTGTAAATATGCTTTTCCAGTTTTTATTTCATTGCAAAATAGTCTCCATGCCCATTAGAATACTAGAAGGAAGATTTAATTTTTGTTTTACAAGAAAGGCATTGATATGAGATCCTTGAAACCTCACAGGGAGGATTTCATCCCCAGAAGGAGCCAATGTTAGCCATGTTGGAAAAAGGCCCACAAATGGATCCATTAATGCACTAGACATTTTCAATTTTGTCTCAAACATCATCTAATGATCAAAATCAGCGCAAGAGGAAAGCCCTTGAAAGGGCAGAAATACACTATCCGAAGGCTCAAAACACTCTAAAACCATGAAAAAACATTACCGCAGGCTTAAACTGGGCATTGCATAACTGCCATTAGATCTGGCCAACCAATGGCCCAGATCTAAGCAGCAAATTGCATATCGGCCGAGTAGAGGTTACAATCTAAAGGCGGGCACATGACACCGTCGATCAGCGATCACCGACGATCGGATTGGCGGATCGCATCGGCGAGGAGCTATGTTATATTTATATATAAGGCACGGGGAATGAATGATCAGTGATTGCAATCAGATCGCATCGTTGTATCGCATCGGCTATATACTAAGGGGCGGGGCCTATGCACATACATGCTGGTGACCTGAAGAATCAGACCCGACGACATTATAGCTGGGAATTTATATATTTTGAGATCCACGTTAAAGCCAGTTTCAATACATTTTGGTATATTTCGTTATATAACAAAAATTACAAAGGGAGCCTGGCACCGTCGATAGCGATAAATCCCAGACCTGAAAGGGTTCGGGAATGATATCGTATAAAATTTCAGATCCGTGGAGGGCTATTTTCAATGGATTTTTGTGTATTTTCGTTGTATAAATGAAATATAAAGGGAAGCTAGGTTTGCAATTTGCGATAAATTTCCAGACCTGAAATGGTCCAGGAAGTGGAATATATGAAATTTGAAGTCCTCCCAAAGCATTTTTTATGCATTTTGCAGTGTTTTCGCATATTTTGTTATATAAGGGAAATACACAGGCCAGGCTAAATGCGACTTGCGATTGCGACAACGTTGGACCCAATGGATAATTAAATCATATTTTAGGACTTTTGAAGTCTGGAATGAATAGTAAACAGGAGAGATTTATCAATGTTGTAGCGTTTTCATTGTTTATGACCAAAACAGTCACTGTTGCAGTTTAAAATGAAACATGGGGATAGGCTGAATGCAGCTTGTGATAGCTACCCAAAGGCAGACTTGATAGATATATATCCCCTTTTGGAGGACTTTTGAAGTTCGAAAAGGACAGGGAAGGCGAGATTTATCAATAATTGTTGTGTCTTCTGTTTATAACAGAAATATACGTTTATTTTTAGCAGAGGTCCACCATAAGGCAACAATGTTATGCTATAATAGAAGCATGCATTGTTAAAACATTGGAAGGGCCACAACATGTTGCAACCCGAAACAGAAAGTTTAGAGAGATACAACAGTGCAACAACCACACTAAAAAACATCATGGAACCTCTCTGGCAGAGGAGAACTCCCACACAACGCAATAAGCAGCCAAAATGTTAGGAAATTATATATTACAGAGCAATGGAACACATAAAATATTGCAGAAATATAAACACAGAAAACGCATAAAACAAGAGAGACACAAATATACGTGGTTCACCCAGCTTGTAGGTTTTAACCCCGTACAGAAATTACCTGCATACAAATTCTAAATCACAGGAAAAATAAAAATGTGAGAGCATAACACATAAAACACATATA
>APFE031752330.1:1652-21135 GCA_000404065.3 Pinus taeda | reverse complement strand
AGAAATTTTTTTTGGACCCTATATTAGGTTGGGTGACCCTACCTATGGTTTTTCATTCCATGGTTTTGGACGCGATGGTTTTCGGTCCATGGTATTGGATGCTTCGGCATGTATAAATATGTATTGTAACATTGAAAGGAATATAATGAAAAATCAAGCTGGTAGTCTCGTTTTGAGATCCAGTGGGAAATCTCTGTGTATATGTGTTTTATGTGTTATGCTCTCGCATTTTTATTTTTTCCTGTGATTTAGAATTCGTATGCAGGTAATTTCTATACGGGGTTAAAACCTACACCATCACTATCCTTGAGGAAATTTCCATCTCCTTTTCTCTCAAGCTTTACCGCAATCCAAACTGAACCACTAGGCCCTATACTGAAACTAGTATATTAGGATATATTACAATCCAAACTTGGATCACTAGGCCCTAAAATGAGACTTCTACCTCAAGCTTTACCGTGTATCCCACCAAAATTGGTCAAGGGATTCCTAGGCCTTTGGGAATGGAACTTGAGACCACCTTCGAATGGATTTTGAAATCCATCACGAAAACCAAGGCTTAAAAACCAAAATAAACATCCCAACATACCATGGAATTCATTAAAAGGCTAGACTAGGCTGAAATCCACTGTCATAACCCAACAAAACCATGCCACCAATAGCAAGAGAACCATACACCAACATGCAAAGCCATGCATATCCAAACCAGCTAGGAAATTTCACATGAAAAAGGTTACTTGCAAGTATTCCTGTTGAAGTTGCTTGAGTCCTTCTTTCCTTTCCTTGATACTTGTTTTCTTTACCTTTCCTTTCCTTTATTTACCTTTCCTTTGCTCCAAACTAGAGTTCTCCAAGAAAACGCTAAGTGAGCAAGAGTGAGAGAGAGAGAGAGAGAGAGAGAGAATAATGAGAGAGCTCCAAACTTGAACTGACAAAAGGTTACACTGACCAAGCTTGCCAACTGATCCTCAGAAACCTTTTTTTTAATGAGACTTCTAATTTCTTCATTTTCCATTATTTTCATTCAGTTTCATCATCACATGAAACCTGTGACCTTTTACCTTCCTTTTCTCCTAATTTCCTTTATTTTCATAAGTAAATGTGCCAAAAATGCCTTTTTTCCTTTTAATGATTTTGCCTTTGCCAATTTGCTTAGCCAAAAACACACATCCAATGATGCCGACTAAGATAACTTTGCCTCACATTCAGTTTGGAATAAGTGTCCCTTAACCATGGTCTTATTTTTCCTTTATTAACTTTTATTACATGAATGTTTCACCAGGGCTATTACAGTGTCACATTGCTCGTAAAGATACTACCTGACAGATGTGGGAAGCATTGACTATGCTATATGAAGGATATTGTGAGAAACAAAAGATGTACTAGGAGCAGAAGATGAGATCCACGCAGATGCCGAAAGGGGAATGAATTGATTTGTTCCTAACGAAGCTTTAGGAAATCTGCTTCTTGTTGGCAGCTATGGGGTCAACACCTCAGCCTACTGAGATGGTGAGGTTGACCCTGAATTCAGTCTCAGAAGAATGGAAAGTGTTTGTCCAGAGTGTCTTGGGTAGAGAGAGATTATCAGATTAGGAAGGAATGTGGGCCACTCTTCAGTAGGAAGAGATGAGGAGAGACTTAGTCAAATGCAAACTTTATAGCAACAACAGTTGTGGGATGAAGCCCAATGAGGAGAATCAAAATAAAACCCTTGCATTCAAGGGGAAGTAGGAGTAGTGGAGAAATAATAAGGATGTCTCAAAGATCAAGTTCTTCCGGTGTGGTGCATTTGGTCACTACGCTACACAGTGTCCTCTCAAGAAGAATGAAAAGGACAAGAAACAAGATATGAAGGTTGTATCCACAAAGATCAAGGAGGAAGAGTTTGCCATGGTTTCCCAGATACCTCCAGGAGAGAGGTCGCGTGATCTAGAACTATAAGTTCGAAAGAATTACATATGGGGAGGATCCTTGAGGATTGCATCTTCTGGATGAAAACCTTCCAATAGGAGCCCAGATCAAAAGTAGTAGGATGGACCAAGTCATATGGTGCAGAGGAGTGTTAGAGTGATAGTTGCAGTGGCTAGGAGTGGAAAGATAAGAGCAGTGTAGAGCTAGTGTTGGCAGCAGTGCAGTTGGCATAGAGTAGAGTCAGCAATAGTGCAGTGGCAATAGTAACATCGCAGAGACTAGTAGTAGTTAGAACTCCAACAACAGATGCATCATATTGAACACCTGTTCAATAATTTTGGATGCTTTTTTGTTGCTGAAGCAATAGAAACAACATTTGGAGATGGTTTTGGTGTAGATGCAGTGTTGGCAGTGGCAGGGCCAACAATAGCACAGATTTAGCATTTACAAGGGTCACAATGGAGGTGCAGATTTGTTAGTGGTAGAGTCGAGAGTAGTACAAATGCAACATTTGCACAATAGTTGGTGGGTAGTGATGTCAAACATCAACAACACAGAGGGAGATGTTATAGAGAAGGGTGACGCTTCAATAGGTTGCATTATTAGAGCACATTCCTCCCTAATAGGGAGTGTTTATTTTTGGTAGCATTGGTTGTTCTCTAAGCCTCAAAATTTGCAGGGAGGCTTGGACACATGTATTCTAGAATACGTAGAAATCATTTTATGAAATTCCACCCAGAGAGAGTTTTATTAAAATAATTAATTATTTTTAATGGGTGTGTAAGTCTAAACATAGGGATTTAAAATAATTAAAGGGTATTAATCAAAATGAGGGTGAAACTTCTATAAGAATACGAAGATTGAGTCCAAATGATCTGAGCCATTGATTAGAATCTAATATGGGATGTTGATTACTCAACTAGAGGATTATAAGAAGGAATTCGATGGGAATTTGGCAAACACATTGGAGAGAGATCAAGAGATCAAATTTCTCAAAGAGGGTAGCACAATAGTTGCTAGAGAGAAGATCAAAGTGATTTGTTACAGTGAGGGGAAGTGATAGATCTAGAGGGAAATTTCTTGATCTAGGAATACATCGTAGAGGAGGAAGAGAGAGATACAGAAGAGGCAGCACAAAGGATACGTTGGGCAGTGTATGCTCATGCAGAGGGAGTGTAGAGCTTTAGAGGGAGTCCAAAATTCAGCTAGGAAGTCGAGTTCCTAAGCCAAAATTCGGGGTGTGAGACTGAAGAGGTAGAGGAGTGAATCTCCATAAAATAGGAGATCTTGGAAGAGGTGACATAGATCCATAGAGAGGTTGACGTAGAACTGCATAGGTTGATGCAGTAGCTGCACAGAGCCAATGTGGGGCTAACCATCCAAGGCCTGGATCAGTGCCAGAATTCCAGTGATTGTGTGAGGTATTTCTCACTAATCTTCTAAAAGTTATATTCTCTTTATTGGATAGCTAGTAAGGAATCCAAATATTGTATTTAGAAAAATACTGCTTAATAATACAAACCCTCAGTTCTTGCATCAGTTTTTCTACATTGGGTTTTTCCAGGGACATTTATCCAAAAATAATAGTGTCACGTGTTGTGAATTTCTTTCTTGCTCAGTTTCTTGTTTCCATGTTTAATTTAATTGGTGAAGGTTGAAATGTATTAGTTTTGGTATTTTTTGTAAGATGCGGAAAATAATTTGTTCAGTAATTTAACAAATAGAAGATACTTAATCAGTTGTTGCAGTATAAATTTGGCTCTTCCAAAATTTCATAAACTATTGATTATAGTATTATATGTCGATGATTTAATTCTAACATGTGATAAGAAGTTGGTCAAACCTTGCAAAGAGGATCTTGCAAGAGAATTTGAGATGAAGGACATGGGGCTCATGTATTATTTCCTTGGTGTAGAAGTATGGAAAGGAGATGAGGAACTATTTGTCTCTTGAGAAAAGTATTCCAACGAGATATTGAAGAAGTTCCACATCGAGAGAAACAAGCCCATTGAGACTCCTCTAGCAGGGAGTTCGAAGAAGGAAGATGCTACTTCAGGCTAAGTGGTAGAGGCTACCATTTACAGGAAGCTTGTGGGTTCACTTATGTACTTGGTGAACACACAACCAAACATGTGTTTTGTAGTTAACCGACTTAGTCAAGGAATGGTTAAGCCAACCAAACTATATTGGAAGACAACTAAACATGTGTTGAGTTACGCCAGGGGCACCACTCAGTTTGGTCTTTGGTATAGACAGAAAGAGGAAGTGAAGCTACAAGGCCTCACAAATGTAGATTGGGAAAGGATTCCATCAAATAGGAAGAGCACATCAGGGGGAATATTCAACATTGGGTCAAGAACATGTTCCTGGTACAACAAGAGGCAGAGATCAGTTGCACTCAGTTCAGCAAAATCATAGGACATGGCTGCTAGTCAAGAATCTTGCGAGGCTATCTAGATGAGGAAGAAATCCTTGTTGGGTTATTTGGTTAGTAGATCGATCCTACAGTGATTTACTGTGATATGCGACATTCCTCCACAACCCTAAGCAGGTCCTATCATAGAAAGCTATGTAGAATTCAATGGTCCAACCATCTAGGCCCGGAATTTTATCCTTTTTGAACCATTTCAATGTGCCCTCTAGCTCCCCAGGAGTCACAGGATCAAATAATGCCTCAGCTTCTTCCCTATTTACAAATTTGGGGAAGTGTCCAACAATCTGAATGATATCTGCAATAGTCGAGCTAGGGGGGTCTTTATAGAGGTTCCTGAAGTGAGAGGATCCCAGGTGAGAGAGCTTTCTAAAAGTATCAGCCTCTCCTTCCTCTGGAATCGGCATGCTCCAAATAGTGTTTGTGAGTTTTCTGCCTTTTTCATAATTGTGAAAAAACCTAGTGTTGTCATCCCTTGCTTTTAACCAAATGGCTTTTCTTCGGAGGCGAAGTGATTCCTCTCTGTCTTTTAGTATCTGAGACTTTTGACTTTCAAGCTCCACCAGGTGTGATTTTTGTTCAGTTGTAGCAAACCCCAAACCTCGCTCATCCAGTAGGGAGTAAAGTTCCGATTCAATGTGCAAAAGGGTCGAATTATCCCTCTGATATTTATATCTGGCCCGTTTGATGGATAGGTGCTTGAGCTGAGATAGATTGGTGCAGAAACCTTTTGTAAGTGAGTCTGATCTATCAATCGGATTCACAACCCAAAAATTTGATACCATTCGAATGTAGGATGGGTCCTGAAGCCATACATGATTGAACTTGTAAGGAGCTTTGGGCTTTTGAGTAGGTATCGCGATCTCCAGGTATATAGGGGAGTGATCCGATATGCCCCCAGCACCCACCCATTGTTTATAGAGGTGCAACTGTTGAATTAGGGTCTCTTTCATGATAAATCTATCCAGTCTGCGGGCTAGAGCAGCCTCACCCACCCTTCTATTCTGCCAAGTGGGGAGGGGTTTGTTCATAGGGACATCGATCAGATTGTGTCTAGCTAGGAGATCAGTCATGTAGCTCGTGATCGAGTCCACCTGTGCCATAGCTCCCCAAGATTCACCATACCCTAGGGAGAAATTTAAATCTCCTCCAATGATGATGTGCTCAGCAGAGAAAATAGATAGACCAAGCAGATATTGCCAAAAATGCTCCCTTTGTTGACACGGACCATATATGTTGATGACTCGAAGGCTATACCCGAGATCTGCCGAAAAGAGATCGATTCCCATGAAGCCCTGACCTCCCCAGGAGGCTTGTAATCTGATGGATTTGGGGTTGTATCCAATCGCTAGGCCACCTGATTGTCCAGTAGAATCAAGAGCCGAGAAATGCCACCCTAGACATATGGAGGATAATGTATCGGAAATAAGATTGGCCAGACCTAGGGTTTCTTGCAGTAGTATAATATCGACAGGAACAATCTCAAAAAGTCTATGCAGGGCTAGTTTCTTGGAGGCACTAGCCATGCCCCTACAGTTAAAAGAGAGGCATTTCATGGGGGAAAGCTAGAAGGGGTGTTCATTGATCTAAGAACCCCATCAAGAGTAGATTGATGGCCAGAGGCGACTTCAGCTCCAGCACGTCAGATGGCTTTATATAGATCTGATTTTCTTCCCCGATCTGACATGGGGGTTGTACCGGGGATGGCAAGACCCAAACCAACAAAGTTTAACGGGGATTCCCTGGTAATAGAGCGGGGGCGTAAGTTATAGTGATGAGCCGGTGACCCCCGAGATGAAGATGGTTAAATGGAGGATGAGGATAGAGAGTGAAAAGAGGGGGCAGAGGGTGAAATGGTAGGCGAAGATGATATAGTGAAATATGCAACGGAGATGGAGGGCACATGCATGGATGAGCAAAGAGAAAAAAAAGTGGAGGGGGGAGAAAGAGAAGTACCCAAACCAATGGTGTCTAATGCAGCTGCCTGAGATCTGGTGACCGACGGCGAACGAGTGCTGCGCGTGGCGACCGCTGCCTATTGGGACATATGAGCCGAGGGAGATGGACCCGATACAGGAGGTCGCTGGGTAGCTGTAGATATGGTCCTGGAGGGTATAGTAGATGTAGTGGGGGTGTCCTCTGATTTCTGGTTGAGGGGGCTGTCCCTGAAAAGATGCCCCACCTTGTGACATCGCCGGCATCGGTATGGTACCCCTTCATAATCCATAATTTGTACCCTGGTGTAGTTCCCCCAATGCAGTGTGATTTTCTCCTCCAGACCCTCGCAGGTATCTAGATGCACAAGAATATGAGCTAGGGTTCTGTTCCTTGATTCCACGAAGGTACGATCGTGATCAAGGTATGTCCCTAGAGCATTCCCTATACTAATGAAGACCTCCTCACACTAGTACTAGAGAGGGAGTCCTGGCAAACGAACCCAGAATGGCTCGACCCCAATTTGTTCTCGCTTGGGGTCAAACAGGGGACTTAATCTCTTAAGAAGAACAGGAGCCATCTCAATGTGCCAATATCTACCGAGCACCAGATCAATGTAATTCTCTTTTGCAACATGTAGCACGAACCAGCCTCTGGGAAGGACTTGTACCTTTGGTAATTCTTTGAGAACTCTGCCCCAGATTTCCTTGACCCATAGAGTAAGACTAGATGTCGAATACGCCCTACCCCAAACGTGACCCACCAGTATAGTGTTGGCCAGGATTGCTGCTACCCCTATACCCGAGGTCTATCCAAAACAGATTGTGATGTCCCTTGAGGTCGCTTTCACACACTTAGCTTTTCTTTTCCGTGAATGGGGAGGAGATGGATGGTTCGCTAATGGATCCAGGGAGCCATCCCGGGGGGTGGATCTACTAGAGCGAACCCTGACCGCCGGAGTCTCGAAACACCCAGATGGCGAGTGGAGGGTACCAGATGGTGGAGGGTTTACCACTGGAGATGGTCCTCTAGTTGTCGCGACAAAGACAGAGGAAAATGGCGGATTTGGGTCGAAAGGGGGCGACGGAGGCACTATAGTGTTGAGAATGTGAAGGGTCCCAGGGGGCAGAGGAGGAGCTTCTAGGGCAGAGGTAAACGGGATGGAAGTCCCTGCTGAAGGTAAGCCCGATAGATGCCCCAGAAAGGCGACAACAAGTGATGAGCTAGGCGGATAGCAATCCAACGGGAAACCAGGGACAGAGAAATTAGGGCACCCAAAAATAACGTGGTCAGGGTGAGGGTTGTCAGAATAATCCACCACCTCCATGTCCAGTGATACTCCCAATAATACTGTATATGAAGACATCCTGATAAGGACAAAAGGGTTGGGAACGACAAAATCGGAACTGCTGGAGTCGGCTACGAGTACTCCAGTAGTAATGGTAACAGGCTGCGGTAACTAGGGTAAAAACAAACGTTAGCCGAAACCCTTACGGTGACTTGCGGCGCCTTCCCGTTCCTCCATCCTCTCCACTCACTCCCACTTGCAATTTCAATATTTTAATATTGATATAAAACTGTCAACAAAAGAAATAATATTATGTATCTACAAATTATGTTGCTGTTTTAGACCAAGCTAAAAATAAGGATCAAACTGATCACTGATATCTTGCCCCCTTTATTTGTAACTTATTTGTATCTACTAATATAAATAATAAAATTACAAATTCTTATTATATTAAAATAATATTTATAAACTTGTTTAGGTTGTTTTATATTCTTCTATGTTAATTTGACCATTTCTTGAGGTGTTATTTGTTTATTCATTATTTAACTAAAAACATTAATAATATTAGAAACTCTTTCTAGATGTTTCTTTGTTTTATATTATTTATATTTATATTGTTTAATAATAAAAAATAGTTTAAATTAACATTCCAATTTATTAAAATATTATTAATTTCATAACAGTTTGGAGTTTATTCTTTCATCCCTGCTATAATTATGTGATCTATTGATCTCATGGTCCATCTTTTTCCTAGTGACGAACCTCAGTAAGGGTTCGGAATGCGTTAATCTTAAAACTTGATGTGATTTATCTAGAAGAGTTTTTTCTTCACTTGAGAATAACTGAAAAGATCTTGGAATGTTCTAGCTCACCAAGAAGAACATGCACCACAAAATCTAGCTAGTTTACTCGAATAAATAAAAGTTAAATTAGAGTAATTTGGAACCTCTTAAGGCCCAATATCTAGAAGCCAAAGTAAGGAGGTTATAGAAGAGACCCATACTTCCTCGGGTAAGGGAATCTTTCTTTTTTCTCTCCCTAGTGATAGTGAAATGGAAGAAAGAACAGAAGTAAGAGAAAAAAGGAGAGAAGAAAGAAGAGAAGAAAAGGATCAAGCAAAAGCAAGAAATCATAGGACAAGACTTAGAGTAAGTCCACTTCCCTTGCAAGGGGAACAAAACCATCTTCCCACATTCTTGGCTAGTGTTTTACCTTTTTTTAATGGATATGGTGTCATGGATCCTGATAAAAATATGGAATAATTTTTGGCAATTTATGATATCCATGGGATTATACATGAAGATGTGATGGTAACAGTATTTCTTTAGATCTTGATTGCCCCCACTTATGATTGGTATTTATTACCTACTAGTTCTATTTCCTCATTTAATGGTACAAAATATGTCTTCATAGGATGATATGGTTGACTTATAGGATATCATACATTGCACACTCAATTCACACAAATCCAACTCCAAAGGGATGAGAATATTAGGGATTTAACCTCAAATTTTTCAAAACCCTATTGCTAATGCCCAAACAATGTCATCCAAATGAGCTTGTAATCTTTGTAATATAATACTATGCCTTCAAGTGTCAAATATGTTGTAAATTATTCCCATGTTAAAAATTTGGAAGCAATTATGATAAAATTCCAAGAAATGGAAGAAGATATGTTGTAGAGAAATGCAGACCCTGAAATTATTCTGGTAAAAGCTTAGATGGAAATGTACTCCCCCAATATTTCAGAAGAAAAGAGGAAACTTCCCCCTTGAAACCCTCAAGAAAGCATGGTTGGATGGGGTATTTTTGATGGAATTCCTCTAAATGCAAGAAATGTTCCAACTCTTGAAGAAATATCTACTTCAAAGGTCAGTTCTGCAACTGCCCCATTGAATAGAATGATGAAGCATATGTAGAATGAGATACTTAGACTAAGACAAGCTAATGAGAAAAAGCCTCAATAATAGAAAAATGTTAGATCATCTAGTTATGGTCTCGGGAATCATAACGTTGACCATAGGCCACCAAGGGGACCTAGACCCCCAATATATCAAAATACAAGTGGATTAACAATAGATGATCAAGAATTTCAGGAGGTAGATCCTCCTTAGTAACTTGAAGATCTTTCTCAAGAAACTACCACTATTCTCAAATCAATGGAAACGGAATATAATCCTATATTCTCTTTTAAAGAAGAAGAATCACCACAAGAATATGAAGAGTTTTTGCAACAAGAGAACATAGTTCAAGCTAGAGCACAGTTAAATAAAGCAAAAGGTAAAGATTCAATGGGAAACCCTAATAAATATCAAAGGGAAACAATAGTTTAAAGGAACATGCCTTAAGACAAGACCCAACAATCTCAAGACAAAACTTAGGGTGTTATATGAATGACTTACAGTATAACGGAAAACTTGCATAGAATTCATATTACTTTTCCCTTTCTAGAAGTTGTCAAGATTCCTCAACAAAGAGAAATTATCATCAAGGCTCTCAAAAATGAATAATCCTCCAATACAATAATAGAAGTCGTTGTTATTAATCTCCCACAAGAGAATCCTCCAATCCAAGCTAAGGGACATGGAAATATTCCTCCTTTTTATATATCACTTGAGACTCTGGAATCTATGATGAATAATGTTTGATTGATAGTGGTGCTACTAATAACATTATGCACTTCATATTATGAATGAAAGAGGATTGGATTGCACCAATAATTATGAAATAAGAGAAAGAATATGTGCAATAGAATCAAGTAAGGTCCCTATGTATGGAGAGAAAAATGATTTTTGTGTAATGATACAATCAACCTTCCATATCACAATTATTTTCACAATAGTAGTGGTCGATGTACTAGTTGCATATGGATTGGTTCTAGGAAGGTAATGGAGCTTCCTTGTTAAGGGATATATGGTAATAAATTGAAGTTGCATGATGATTCCAAATGAACATGGTTGAATAAAACTAATAGCATGAGAACCCAATAATCCCATCTTCTTTTAAAAGAAGAAAATTAATAGTGCAGTTTGTTAAAAACTAGGAAAGTATCGAGGGGGGGTGAGGTGAATCTGTATTTTTAAAAATTTAAAAATTTAAAAATTACTTTCTCAAAGTAAAAATACTCAACAACATGCCCGCAGAGGTTTGGTCTCGTGGCCAGCGGACGATCTGATAAGTCGTCCGTGCCACTGTGCAGGTCATGAGTTCGAGTCTCATCTTAACCGAGGGCCATTCTTGCGGGCTGGGTGGTTCCTCCTAGAGGTTATAGTGGTAACTAGTGGGATTCGACCCTGTGTAACATGAGTACAATACCACTGTCATTGCTGATTCCGCTTGTCAATAAGAAAACAAATACTCAACAACATAGTAATAAATAACAACAGACCAATCTCATAATTTATGGACACAAAATATTAATGTGGCAACCCAACTCGGAAAAACCACAATTTATTTTTTATTATGATGCAAAATAAAGCTCCAACTTCAGATAACATCAGTTGTTTTTGGCTAAAACCGACAGAAGCATGCAACCTCATTTTTCTTTTGCAAGCTCCAAATTTTTTATTTTACAAGTACCAACCTAAAGGAAGCTTTAACTCCCTAATGCGGAAGCAACTACCTGCAAATCCTTTCATATCCTTCTCTCATAAATTTTAAAACTTAGATCTGAGACTTATTTTTCATAAAATATTACCTCATCAATTTGTGCTACTCAAATTTTCTTTTCATCCTAACACACACCTCTCACAATTCAATTCTCCTCTTCAATTCCAAATCTCTACAATGCTACTACTCCTTTTAAAGCTTTAAATCTACTTTTGTCCTTAGTTGGTTAGTTTGTTTTGGACATTAGACTATAGTTAAGCTTCATATCTATTTTATATTTTCTTTCCATTACGCTATTGTTTAGTTCCTTTCATCTCTTCTTTCTCTTAGTTGTTAAATTAGTTAACAACAAGTTTCACATTTGTTTTACAACATGTTTTACACGACCTGCATGTTATTTTGTTACCAATGGATAAATATATCTTCTTTGACATGCTTGTATAAATTCAAAGTTTTAACTACCATTCTATTGCTCGAACACCAATTTTCTAAGTGTCCACACTATAGTTCTAATTTTGGCACTTCAAATGCCAACTTTTCAATATTGCCTGATTAATTCAAATTCAAAATTTCATAACCACTAACATTAGCACTATGGCACATATGATTGTGATCCAAGACCAACATATTAAGCACAAAAGGTGCTTAACTTCCCAACTTGCACCTTCCGTTGCAACTCCTTCAACATCATTTTGATCAATGATTGATATTCATCTCAGGGCCCCCTCATATGTTCGATGGTTAATAGAGGGTGGGGGTATGTGATTTATCACTTATGTTGCTAAATTCCCCCTATTTTCCATGCATTCCAAGTACACTATATTAGCCAATTCAGTGGAACCACTAAAACACCATCCTGGGTCCCCCTTCATTTTCCAACACTTAACATAAGGGGGGGTCCCAATTTTTCCCCCAATGAATCCCCTATGGAGGAACCATTACAAAATGAACCATGGCATGAATTATGAGGATGTGCCATGTCATCTGCAACATCACCTATTGATAACATCCTACCAACAATGTCCTTTGAGTGGTGTCATCTGTCACTAAAAAATGGCCTAATTTCCCACCTGAAAATGATAATTTAGAATGTCATGTGTCACACTATCAATGTGCCATATCATCTTCTTACTATGTCACTTCCCCCTAGCACCATCTATCATCCTACCAGTACTACCATGTTAGCTGGGGACCACCACTTATGAATGAGAAAATATGGTATCCGACTATTTTGGAAAGTGGAAAAATTGCTACATGCTTGGAGGCCTGAATACCAAAATACACTTCTCACTACCATTTCAGTTAGAAAAATTAGCTGCTAAGTCATATGAGCCAACCAATCATGGTCTTCAATCTACCATTTTTTCCACATGGTTTGCACATAAATTTTGATCAAAGAAAATTTGATATTCAGTTGATTTGCTAAGTGTTTTGTTGTTATGCCTTCAAAAGGGTCGGGCACCTAGATATAATTTATGCTGTGAAACCAATAAGAATATAAATATGACCCAAACTCCTTTAATGGAAATTTTGTTCTAGAAAAATAATAAATCTTGTCGATTATCTAGTTTTAAAAAATAATGAGGCCCCTAGGTTATCCAATTGTAGAAAAATAATTAAACCCCCAGGTTATTCAGCTTTATCAGATGTTCCTAGATGTCCTAGATACCTTATCCAACATAAACTTGCTTCACTTCAAACACTTTTTTCTCATCAATCCTTCAGGGTTTGACTAAGTTCCACATACCATTGAAAAGGTATATGAGAGGATTATTGAACTAAACACATTTCATGTGCTTTTGAGTAATTTACCTATAGAAAAAATTTCTCTAAAGATAGGTTACGCCTCATCAATAGTAATCATCAACAAATTCCCTATAAACTTGTATTCACTTCTTCAGTTTACAACAATGACTGGAATTGACATCAATGACAACTCTTTTCTCAACAATATCCCCCTTTGGCATTGATGGAAATACCATCAAACATTGCTACCAAACATTGCAAGTCATTGATGGAAACTCCATCACTTGGCCACCTTGATCTTGCTACTGGTTGCACATTGTCCAAATTTATTGTTTTTCTCACTCTCCACCTTTTCTTTTGAGAAACCAATAACCATATTACATCATATTGTGCCAATTTTTACTTCCTTTTCCTCCAAATATATTCATATCAATATCCAACAGGCATCACATCATACCAATGTTTGCTTACTCTCCCTGTGTGACATTAATGTCAAGGGTTTTACTAACTCCCATTGAGTTTATTATACTCACGTGGACTTATCAACTCCCCCAACTTGATGTATGTTATTAAGCTATCAATGCACTTGTTTGGAAAACTTCCCTCTTTTCTTGTGAAGAAGGCTAGTTAAGAGAAGAGAGATAAATTACTCCTAATTTCTTTCTTAAATGTTCAAAAGGTTCTCAGGAAGGATTCTTAGTGAAGATGTCAACAACTTGTTATTTTATGGATATATACTCTAACCTCACAATTCGTTGGGTAATTGGTTCTCTAAGGAACTGGTACTTTATTGGATATGATTGGTTTTTGAATGCAAAATAGGATTCTTAGATATGATGACAGTACTTGTGTTATCATAGACAATGGGAAAATGACTTGCATAAGTTATCTTCCTATCTTGTAAGGTTCGCTTCATCCACAAAATCTGAGTGCGACTAGTTGCAAATGTAATGTACTCTACTTCAACAATAGAAAGAGAGATGTATGCTTTCTTTTTTCTCAACCAAGCCACTAGGCACTCAAAAAGAAAGAAAACACCTCCACTTGTTCTTTACTTATCATCTATATTTATAGCCCAATCAACATCTACATATGCAATTAATGAGAATTTCTTACATCATGGATGCCATAACCCATAATCCATTGTAGCTCTCAAATATATGAATATTCTTTTGGTTGCTAAAATATGAATTTGTTTGGGGGGATAATTTATATGTAGAAGCAATTCCAAAATCTTTCATAATGTTTGGTCTAGTAACTATTAAATATAAGAGGTTTCCTATTAGTGACATGTACATTGTTTGATCTAACTCAGGTGACTTGTCCTCTTTTTCGAGCTTACATATAGTAACCATTAGAGTACTAACAAGTGAGAATTATTCCATTCCAAATTTCTTCAACACTTATTTGAGGTACTTGCCTTGGGAGATGAATATCCCTTGTGTTGATTATGTAATTTGTAAACCAAGAAAGAATAAAATATCGCCATGCATGGACATTTGAAATTCAGTTTGTATGTGAGCTGCAAACTTTTGACCAAGTGCATATGAATCATTGCTAAAAATAATGTCATGAATATAAATAACAACAATTAATATCTTCAATTTTAGATTTGATATACAAGTTTTTTTTTTCTCCTCTTTTGAATCCATGTTGTAGAACATATTTATCTAATCTATAATATCATGCCCTAGGTGCTTGTTTAATTCCATATAATTCCTTTTTCAACCTAAATACTTTCTTATGATTTTATAATAGCTTAAAACCTTCAGGTTGTTCAATTTAGACCTCTTCCTTGAGCTTGTTGAAAAAATTGCAACAAGAAAATCCTAATTTAATTTTGTCCTTGAATTAAATTAGGAATTAAATTGTAATTCTAATTCTCATAGCAACTTGTAATGTTAACTAAGTTAATTTGACTTAGTTGGCTTAGTTAATTCGAGTTGGGAGTTTATCTAGAGTCATGTAGAGTGGTTCTTAAATTTTAGGGGCCCAGGTTGAGTTCTTTTGAGTTATAATTATTTAATTCAGTTTAACTGAGTTAAATTCAGTTAAACTAGTTCTAACTGATGGAGGAATTAGTGGAAGATCTTGTAGTTGGGTGTAACAAGCACTGCTCGACCATTAAACTAAAGATTCACTCATAATTAACTCATGCATTTTAGATCATAGAAACACCCAGTTGAGATTAGAGTAAGGGACATTGTACTGTCAATTGTATAATCATCTGAATTGTACAGGTGGTGCATGTAATCAAAGGAAGGCCTATGATAGATTTCAGAATTATGGATGGTGAATTTCCCAATTAAATATGGGCTAATTCCCTGGGAAACTAAATAAGGAAATAAGAGCTTGGTAGACAACAAATTTGGCTAAGTATTGGCTTGAGTTGGTTTGTGAAGTAACGATATAGACTGAGATTGTGCAGAGGTTGCTCAGGCTTGAGCAAAGCATTGTAATCTTCTCATATTTTATTATTAATGAAATATACAGATAGCAGGGGTTTTTAGCTGTGGATTTCCCCATAATATTATTGTGCTATGATTGTATTGTTTCTCTTTTATGCTTCGTGATTTCATAGATCAATTATTGTTTCCGCTGATGAGTAGAGTAGATTCAAGTCAATTTGTTTAGCATATTACAATCTACAATTTGAATCTACAAGGAATTTATAATAATAATAATAATAATATCCATTTTTAAGGTCACAACCAAGCCAGACACCAAATTGGTGTATAAGACCCCCTTGTTTGTGGGACAAGGGACCCACCTCCGCGCAGTGATTTGACTTCTAAGTCTACGAAGGCATACATACTCTACCCCCCTTTGGTTTTGAACCTGTGACCTCTTAGGAGGAAACACATGCTCTTAACCATTAGGCCCACTCAAGCTGTATTAGAGATGAAATAATTATAGGAGAGGAGAATACGAATTTATCTTTTGCAGGAGAAATCAAATTTGCATTATCTTACTTCAGAGCTAGCAGGATGTCATTCTACAGATTGAGGCTTGAATATGCCCTTGAGGGAAGTTCTAACTATATTTCTCTTTAGGATAGGATGGAAGCAATTTTGGAAGATAGCGATCTTAAAGAATTCGCAGAAATGATATTCCTAAGCCTCCAAAAACTTATGTTCAATACCTGGCAGAGTGGAGAAAGTGTGTGGCAAAGGCGAGAAGGATTATCCTAGAATGAGTTCGAGATCATATTGTCTCGATCCTCCATTGTAAGTAAACTCCATTCACAATGTGGAAGAACTTGACGGACATGTTTCAAAATAGAAGTGACCATAGGAAGTTGGCACTAAAGGAGAAGCTCAGAAAGATCAATATGGAGAAGGGAGACACAATCCCAAAGTATTTGAGCAAGCTCACCCAATGTCGAGACAAGCTTGCAAGTGTCAGTGTTATAGTTGCTAAAGATGATCTAGTGATCCTTGCACTTATAGGACTTACCAAGAGTTGGAACAACTACCAAGGCTCATTTAATGGGAGGGAGAAGCTACTCGAGTGGAAGTGATTATGGTTTGACCTTGTACAAGAAGAGATTCAGTGGAACACCACAGATGGATCCTCATCCAAGCGTGATGATGAGGAGAACTATGTCTTAGATGGGAAGGAAAATAAATGAAAGGGGAGGTCATCCCATTCCAAATTAGATCCCAGTCAGAGTAGCAAGAATAAGGACAAGTCAAAGATTAAATATTTTCACTGTCATGAGCTGGGACACTATGCCACAAAGTGTCCGCACATTAAGTTTAGTAAGAAGCCCTCATGAGGAGAGGCATGTGAAGCTCTTGCTTCACAATTCGAACTAGTTTTCACCCTTATTTCTTTCATGGTGACATTGGTCATGGGTAGTGTGTGGTACTTGGATAGTGGAGCCTCATTCCATATAACTGGCAACAAAGAGTTCTTCAGTGACTTGGAGGAGAAGGACCTCCATATGCATATTGAGATGGGAGATGATGGGATGTATAACATGACCGACATCAATATTGTTGCCTTTCAGAAGGTGTATGGTTATCCTCTCACATTAAAATATTTCATGTATGTTCCGGGTTTCAAGAATAATTTGGTTTCAATTTTCAAATTGGAGGGTCATGGCTATGATGTGATATTTAGAAAGGGAAATTATTTCCTTCCTCACATAGCCTCAGGACAGGTGCAGCAGATAGTGGTTTAGGTGAAGATAGAATACTACACTACTTTGAGCACAAAAGCAGAGAAGGTGCAGAACCAAGATATCGGTGATTTGTGGCATAGAAGGTTGGGTCACTTGCACCATGGAGCTTTGAAGATCATGTAACAAATTTCTATAGGACTTCCCAAGGATAAACTAGAGTAGAGAGACACATGAAAAGGGTGTACATTGGGGAAGTGCACCAAAGATTCCTTTCATGATAAAGACAGTTGAGAATAAGCGATCCTTAATCGATTTCACTCAGATGTGTGTGGATTGTTCTCAACAACATCGACGTCCAGAAAAAGGTATTATGTAATATTTGTTGATGATTTTTCTTGTAAGTTTTGGATTTTCTCTATCAAGAAGAAAGATCAGACGTTCACTAAATTTTGTGAATTTAAAGGACTTGTCAAGAAATATACTAGCAAGAAAGTTAAAGCTCTCAGAAGCCATAATAGTGTAGAATTTGTGTAGAATGAATTCAATAACTTATGTGCATCAAAGGGCATTCAATGAGATTTAATAGTACCTCATAACCCACAACAGATTGGGGTGGCTGAAAGGAAGAACAAAAGTACTGTGGGGGTTGCACAGGTGATGCTACATGATCAAGGACTATCATTGCACTTGTGGGCTAAAGCATGCAACACAATTGTTTATTTACATAGAAGAGACCCTCATTGAATCCTCAAGATGAGTACACTAGAAGAATATTTTTAGGTAAGAAACCATATGTGGAACACTTTAGGATATTTGGTTCATCGGTCTATTGTCATGTTACCAACGATGCATGAAAAAATGCTAGAGCCAACATCTAAGTTGGGAATATTTGTGGCGTACACTGATACACCTCACAACTGTCAGGTGTACCTGTCATCTAATAGGATGATAGTGGTTCATAGAGATGTTAAGTTCAATTAAAAGAAGGCCATGAGATGTTCTCTTGAGAGGGAGCTATAGTTACATGTAGATGAGGAGATTTTATCTCCAAAAGAAGGAACGTCAAGATGATGTGGAGTAGACACATGTAGAGGAGTAGAGAGTGGAAGCACCCACTCATGCAGAGGAGTAGAGAGTGGAAGAATCAACTCATCCAGAGACTTATAGAGATGGAAGGAAGCACACCAAAGAGGCTGAAAAATTGATGCATGATGCTAGAGAGTATGTGGGAGCACCCACATCACAGTGCAAGCAGATGATGTCACCAGATCGGTACACTTGCTACAGGGCTTTAATGGGAAAGGTTGTAGAAGTTGATCTGTCCTCATTCAGGGAAGAAGTGCAACAAATAATATGGGTTGATGGCATGGTTGAGGAGTATGACTCCATTATCAAAAGAAATGTTTTAAAAGTGGTCACAGGACCAATAGACAAGTCAATGATGAATTCTAGAAGGCTTTACAAGGTAAAGCAAGAAACAAATGGGATTGTGGAGAAAAACAAGGCCAGATTTGTGGCCAAAGGATTCTCTAAGGTGGAGGGAATTGATTACGAGGAGACCTGTGCTCCAGTATCAAGGTACTCTTCAATCAAATCTATACTAGCACTGTTAGCACAGATGGGATGGAATATACATTAGATTGATGTGAAGAAAACATTCCTCAAAAACATGATTAAGGAAGAGGTGTATATTGAGTAGTCGAAGGGTTTTGAGAACTTCAACAGAGAGTCGCATGTGTGTAGACTCAAGCGAGTCTTTTATGGAATGAAACAAGCACCTCGTGCTTGGTCCACTAGAATTGACAACTATTTCACTGGGTTGGGCTTCACCAAAAGTGAAGCAGATGCGAAACTTTACCATATTGTGGTTGAAGGTAAATTGTTGATTATAGAATTATATGTCAATGATTTGATTCTAACAGGTGATGAGAAGCTATTAAAATCTTGCAAAGAGGATCTTGCAAGAGAGTTCGAGATGAAGGAACTCGGGATCATGCATTAATTTCTTGGTATGAAAGTATGGCAAGCAGACAAGGAACTATTTGTCTCTTAGGGCAAGTATGCCAATGAGATACAAAAGAAGTTCCATATGGAGAGCAACAAACCCATGGAGACTCCTATAACATGTAACTGAAGGTATGAAGATGGTACTTCAAGTGTAGTAGAGGCTACTATTTATAGATAGCCTGTGGGTTCACTTATGTATTTGGTGAACACACAACCGAACATGTGTTTTGCAATTAACCATCTTAGTAAAGCCATGGTTAAGTCAACCAAAATTTACTGGAAGCCAGCTAAACATGTGTTGAGATGCCTTAGAGGCACCACTCATTTTCGTCTTTACTGGAAGGACAAAGGGGTGAGACTTCAAGGCTTCATAGATGCAGATTGGGTAGGATTTCATCCGACAACAAGCCCACATCAGGGGGAATATTCA
>APFE031752327.1:3108-14017 GCA_000404065.3 Pinus taeda | reverse complement strand
AATTCATATTATTGTTATATTAATAATTTTATTTCTATATTGTTTATTTGTTTTATGTTTTACTATTTTGTAACACTATTATACTAATCATTATCAGTATTTAATTCATGTTATTACTATATTAATAACTTTGATTCATGTTTTACTCTTGTTTGTTTTAGGTTTTATGTTTTTCTATTTTGTAGCACTATTTTGTAATTCTATTACAGTAATCATTATCATTATTTAGTTCATGTTATTTACTATATTAAATATTTTAATTCATGTTATTACTATGTTGTTTGTTTGTTTTATGTTTTATGTTTTACTATTTTGTAATACTACTATAGTAATCATTATCTTTATTTAATTCATGTTATTACTATATTAATAACATTGATTAATGTTATTACTCTTGTTTGTTTTAGGTTTTATGTTTTTCTATTTTGTAGCACTATTTTGTAACTCTATTACACTAATCATTATCATTATTTAATTCATGTTATTTACTATATTAAATATTTTAATTCATGTTATTACTATGTTGTTTGTTTGTTTTATGTTTTATGTTTTACTATTTTGTAATACTACTATAGTAATCATTATCTTTATTTAATTCATGTTATTACTATATTGTTTGTCTGTTTTATGTTTTACTATATTGTAACAATATTTATGTTTTATGTTTTACTACTCTTTAACATTATTTTGTAAGATTATTATACTAATCATTAAAATTATTTAATTCATGTTATTACTATATTCATTATTTAATTCATGTTTTATATATTAATATCTTGTCACTAGATTCATTTTTATTTGATTTCTCTTTTGAGTTTTGTTTATTTTTCTTCTTCCCCTTCTTTTTACCACCATATTTTGATTTGGCTGTAGATGATTCTACGACATGGATATCGGCAACAATTTCAGCGGAAGAGTCTCGTGTCGGGGAATCTAGTAAAGTTATAATAGGAGAAAAATTATTTGAAGATTTCTTCTTACTTTTGGTACTAACTGAACCAATCATACCATTAGCGGCATGAGACCCTGAAGGAGCTACAGTCATTTGATTGTGTTTCGGAAGGTCGAGGATTTTTTCATGTAAGGTACCTGACTGCGTATAGACAAGGTCAAGGTACTAAGCCTGAGAAATTACTTGCTCTTCAGTGATTTTAGGTAATAATGATTTAACGAACCATCCTACTAAAATTTGATCCGGAATAAAAAGTTTCACTAAACGTCGTCTACGTCGCCATTCATGAATATGATCTGAAATATATGTGGACGTTGATTGTTTCAATGAAGTTAATAATTCCGTTCCATTGTTGTATCTGACAGGAAACTGAAAATGAGTTAAGAAAGAAGTGGCTAACTGACTAAAATTATAAAAAGAGCCTCATGGTAACTCAATGTACAATTTGGCAGCAAGACCAATTAGAGTGCATTGAAAAAGACGTAAGTGAATTGAATCATCGATAATGGAATTATATGCACACCAAAAGTGATAAGTCATCACATGATTTGACGGATCTTCTTGTGACTTACCCTCAAACTTCGAGATATCACTGGGCAACTTATTAGGCATTGGCGACCAATACAGAAGATAGTTAATTGGATTGTTCGTAAGGCGTGACAAATGAGGTAAATCTAAAGTTGAAATAAAAGATAACTGACGGTTAGGGTCTCGAAAACCTTGGGTAACAAAGCCAGCCCCATGAGGAGGATATTCAGGATAACCTAGAATTGGATTTGCATTAGGAATATTATATCCTCTCGGAAAGCCAAGATTAACCGGAGCAAATTGGGGTTGTTGAGATTGCTGATAAGTATAGCTAGGGTATGACTGATACTGATAAACTGGGTTTTGCACAGTAGGACCAAATTGATACTGTCCCTAGTATGGTTGATAAGTGAATTGCAGTTGACTTGTGACAACCGTACTTGGACCAGGTTGTCCTACAAGCATCTAAACCAAAGTATGAACTGTAGGTCCTAACTGTGGTAAAGGGGCTTGAGGAGTTTACACTAATGTAGGAACAGTAGAAACCGGAGTTGTCGATACTCCAGAAGTAGGTGGGGTAGATTGAACAGAAGCTGCAATGGTTGTAGCAGCAGTTTGAGGCAGAGTTCGAGGTGAACTAGGCCCAGGATGATGAACTACACCAGCCGCAAAAGTTTGAACAGTAGGCTGGACAGGTTGCTGGGTTGGACCAGAAACCAAAGGTTGTCCAGGTTGACTTGATAACTACACATTCGGCTACAAAGGCCGTTGAGATGGATCCCACACCATGTTCATTCCGGCGTATGTACCCATCAAAGGTTGAGCATATTGAGGACCATAACCGGGTTGAGCGTAGGGCTGATAATTGAGAGGTACATTTCCACTTCCTTGCACAAATGGTTGATCAGAAGGTGGTTGGAAACCTTGAGTTGGGCACTGACTTTGAGGTTGATAACCTTGAGGCACGTAGTGGAACTGGCGTTGACCTTGAGGTATATATTGATACTGGGGTTGACATTGAGGTATGTACTGAGTTTGGGGTTGACCTTGAGGTATGTACTATCCTGACGATATGTATTGTCCTTAAGGTTGCCCCCCAGGTGGTAACTAACTACCTTGAGGTTGCCCCCCAAGTGGTAAATGACTACCTTGGGGTTGCCCCCAGGCGATAACTGACTACCTTGAGGTTGCCCCCCAGGCGATAACTAACTACCTTGAGGTTGTGGGTTTGGAATAGTACTAGACATCATAAGAATTTCATCTACGCTCAATGCTAGAGTTCCTTTATTACCAGTTGATATCTCATGTTCAATTGGTCGAGGAGATGCTCCTGAAAAAGTACTAGTGAGTGACTGATACCCCAAACGAACAAAAGGGCCACCATATAAAAATGTTTCTAGTGTTTGGGAAAACATGGATGACCATCTCGACATATTCAAAGGAGGATAATAACCTCTAGGCATAGGATGAAAAGGAATTCGAGGTGGTGAAAAACTAAGACCCAAATTTTATAAAAAGTTTGTCAATGATACATACCAAGCGTCACTCCTAAATGGACTGTAGAAAATTGATTCACGCTCTGTAAGTTCTAAAGTCCGTTAATTTTCAGGGAGAGTTATATCTTCGTCCAGACTAACAAGTTCTTCAATAGAAATGAGTCCAGAAGGAAGATTTTGGGTAATGATACTTCCTACCTTGGCTGAACTAGGACCACTAGAAGTTGGAGAAGCAAATCCTGAAGATGTAGGAGCAGGTTCAGTTTCAGGCTCAGAAATTTCAGGTTCTTCAGCTAATTCACTAGTAGGAGAAAAACTACCAGTAACTCCAGAAAGTGAAATTGGCTCAGAAATATACTCCGTTGTCTATACTTGATAATCAGGATGAACAATTAAGGAAGACTCTTCGGCTTCTGGTGACCCAACTCTACTGTTCTTAGGTGATACAAGATCTCATAGCCTTCAAGCTGCCTTGGTGTATACTCAGTAGGTTGCCCTTGAAGTCTACGGGATTGTCTCGATAATTCATCCAGGATTAAATATTTAATTATTCACACGCAAACAAATAAAATCTCAATAAAACCACCTAAAGTCTCTAAAGAACCAAACAATTGAATCACACACGTAAAAAATCTAATAGTTCAAACCACACACAAAAAGTAACTTTCCGTACCAAAAACACTAGTTGGTGATGAAATCCAACATCGTAGAATTTAATACAGAAAGGGCGGTTGGAACAGTTACCCCTACAACCTGCTTAATGAAACATACTGGCACAAGTTTCTTCACAAAAACCATCTTGAGTGAAGAGAACCCCCCAGAGAGTCCAAGTGAGTCTAGTCGACGTCTGTTCCAGGTACAGTGAGACTCATCCTTCACCGTCACCTTAGGAAATAATCTTAATTTTATGGACACTAAGGTTACCAATAGCAACAAATTCAACTGGGGGAATAATCTACGATCTAATCTATGCACAAGGGAAAAGTAACAAAGCTCAATCCCCTTGAAGGCTCCTCGACATGATCAATCAGAGTTTTACCAACAAGTGACCTCAGGCTCCTCGACAATGGTTAATCCGAGGTTTACCATTTATAATACGCACAAATATTCTATCTTTCCCAATGAGACAGACTTGATTGTCTCAAAGGTTCGAACATGATCTCGTGATTGACTCCTTTAAGAGGAGCTTCCCAGATTATATCAATTACAATTGGATTTATTTCGTGCCGGAAGATATAACTACTTGTTTGTTTTAACTATCTTGGAGAGTTAATTACTCCCTACTCCAAGATACTAGCCTAAGCTATATAGGTGATAAGAGCCCTAGAAATAAACAAGATTGCTAGATCAATTTTAATTAAGTGTTACTTTTATGGGTTGTTACTTAAGTCAATAGATATGGAAATGAAAATTTGATGGTGTGAAGACTCGACTCCAAAAACACTAAAAAATGCACCTAAGAATGATAAACAATTCATTTTTCCTTCAACGAATTTCTAACTAAAAAAAAGAGATTGAGAATGCAATTCTTTGATAAACAAATGTTTCTTTTAATGGGTAAATGAAAAGAAAATCTTTTTGCCTTTTTCAATAAGAACTCAATGAGACTACTAATTATGCTCACAAAAAATCCCTTTTCTTTTTCAACACTCAAAAACTGCAAAAAACGATTCTTTCAAAAGAGATTATACAATTTCTAGGAAACACTCAAAACTAGAAAAACTAATCTTGAGATCTAAAAAACTTCTAACAAACTAATCAAAATAAAAGCTTCAAATCTTTTTGAGGATGTTTTACTTAGTTATTTAGTAAACTAAGGATTAATTTGTTCATAATAACAAATCAATAAAAAAACATCCAGCTATGTTTTCTTTTATAAAAATGAAATTCAAAACTTATAACCAAGTTCATTGAAAGATTTGCAAAGAGAAAATGAAATCTATTTCTCACCATGGGCATATTTCACAAACTAGTCAGACTCCTCAAGAAGACAAAAAGACACCAGGGTGATCTAAAGTTTCTTAGGCTTCTAATATTTGATTCACTACAGAGACTAAGTGAAAACCAATCTAGGCATGCAAAATTTCTAGAAAATAATCTAAAATAAAAATACCAATCTAACTTACTCACAAAATATTTTTGACAGAACACATGTAGATCTTAGTAGACACTAAAAGTCATAAATGGAACCTAAACTTAACTAGAAGAAAAAATTTTAGGTCTTTCAAAAAATTTCACAAGGTCTGCAGGCTTCCAGAAGAACCAGATGCGGTACCACTCTGTGTACTAAAGGAAAAGTGCATAGATGCCCACACTGTCTGTAAAAATAAAGTGTGGTCCTCTGAAAGCTTCAAAAACACAAAAAATAATCCAGATCCTAAATACTACCCAATCCCACACACATCAAGCAAAAACTAGAAACAAGAATAAGTTTCTCAAGTCAAAGACAAAGGAAAACCAAAAGCCAAATTTAGTTCCCCAGCGGAGTTGCCAATTTCTTGGCCGAATAAATCGTTCTTATGGACAAGGTTGATCTCCCTAGTATCAAAAGATATCTAGCAACAAGCAGCACAAGCAAATCTACCTTTCTCTAAACATATTGTGATTCACTGATAAAAACTATAGAGGTGTTTAGACCCTACCTTAAGTCCAACTCTAGTTTGTAGCAACCATCCTTCAATCGTCTGAAAGAGTTTCCTTTTGAGAACTTGTAATCACAAACAAGCACACATCAAATAACACTTGCATAGCTAATATCATAAATCATGTTCATTATGGTGATCAAGGAATCCATACAATAAACCATAAAGCATAGCTTATTGAGAAAAATAAACTTATTTGTATTAACTTTGAAATAGAAGAACCTTACAAACTTTGGTGCCTTGATGTTGTGCAAGCTCTTCCCATGGTCCAAACAGGAATCTCCTTTACTTTGACAAGCCTCACACTCTTCCAAATGAGATCAAAGAGGTATGTAATCTCTCCTCGCAAAAGCTCAGTTAGGAAGACTAAGTTCCAACAACATTTCACCTCAAAAATATACAGCTTTCAACCCCCCCCCAGTAACCAGCCCAATGTTTCATTTAAAATTTTATAGTGAAAAGGAAAGACGTTACAAGTCCATCTATGAAGGGATAGTGTCCTACTTCAAAGGGATAAGATCCTCACATAAAGGGGTTATCTCCTTAAGGTATGGGATGCATGAACTTTAAAGGAGTGAACTTGCCACCTCAAGATTCCTTCCAGAAGCTTCTAGAAATGACTCAATGTGAGTTTTTAAGAATATACTTGCGCCTTTTTGACTTTTACAGGGGTCCGCACCCATAACATAGAGACAGAGCAGTCAGCTGCACAAGACACATGGCCATTAGGTGCGGGACCACAGGTAATGCTAAGAGAAAGTGCGGAACCAGAGTTTTAGAGACTTTTGAGGGCTTTCTCTTATTTTCAAGGCTTGATATGAAGAACTGAGGCTTAAGACTTCGCAAAGGAGGAAAGTATGAGTGGTAGTGGACTCACACAGATTGCATAATGTCAAGGTGACAATTTTCGTGAAACAAGACTTGTAGTGTTTTAATTGCGTAATGTCACAAATGTAAAAAAATAATTCTCAATTAATAAAAATATTTACACCTAGAAAATATGGAAACTGAGAAAAAATGCACCAAAGAAACCAATATAATATTTAAAAAAACTAAATAGTATGGGGGGATATGCTATCCTATTTATGTTTTAAGCCATTTTATATATCAATTTGTTTCTCTTTATTATTTGTATCTCTCTCACATTCAACATCATTAACCAATGTAGCCACACTACACCATGATAAGTTAAAATAAATTGTCTTTTTCCATCGTTTAATTGATACCATCATGCAATAAATGTTGTTTTAAACCTATAAATGTAATGAATTGCACTCTCATCCAAATATATTTAAATAAGAAATTAACATATAATTAGTCACCAGAGTATACCTTCATAATAATGGATTACGTAGAAAGACTAAAAATTAAATAAGTATCATGTAAATGAAAAATTTCAAATGTGTTTTAAATCTCCACCATCTGCTTACATGTCACCAATACGTGCTCCCCTTAATATGGTGTATATTTAAATCAATAATTAAGATACAAATAGAGATTCGAGTAATACACATCTATAGCCTCCCATTGGGGTTCAAAAAACATCATGAAGTGAGGCTCAGGGAGGTCCATGCCATTAATTTTACCTTAATTATAATTAATTATGGGTGTTCTAACACCCCCAGCCATGCAAGAACATATGAATTTATGATAATTGATGAGAGGAATTTTTATTAATTACAATAGGATGATGGAGGTGGTAGTCACTATGTTGGTTCAAGCATGGCACATCTAGATTTGCGTTCTTGAATTGGGGATCAACTGAGCATTAATATGGGAAATATTACCTTCTATAATGACTTATACGAGGTTTTACACTAATCAAGTTTCCCTGTTATAGGGTGAGTCTAGGATCGTTCCAATCTTGTCCAATCAAAGCACCCCTTTAACTCTTTAAAAGAAATTTCCTTGTGGTTTTACAATGCTAACTGGTAGAAATACAATTCTCTTAATCAAATGCTACACAATAGAGAAACAACGAGATGTGATAGGACATATTCAACACAGAGGAGTATATAAATTGTTTATACATCACTAAGCTAGGTTAACTATCTATGTATTGATGCCATCAACTCTGTGTTAGTCTCTATGGGGTCTAGGAACTACCATAATTCACTAGTCTTAGCCTTATCCTTAATTTCTCATGAACAATCACTCTTTAATTTCTTGATCGACATTATGGTTGTTTACAAGGTTTTGGATTAGTTCAAGGTTTTTTTTTGGTGATAGGGCCAATTCTATTAGTGGGTGAACTAGAATACATAGGGTCATCCTTATTTTAAAATTACATCGAGTTTCTGGTGTTTTGATGGAAGGTTGGGTGCAGTTATCCTGTTAGATCGTGAATCTTAGCCCTGACACCCTGTATATGTCTATGATGTACATATTTGGGTTGAGGGGGTATTCTATCTAGGTGTATTCATGTTTGTTTTCTGGCAATAGTTTTTTGGTTTGTAAGAAGTATTGTTATATTTCTTGGAGTGTAATCCTTCATCAATGAGGTAGATATAGAAGTGGAAATCTATAGAAGGTTTAATAATAAATATACGTTGTAGGAGATTCAGGGCATCATGAGACCCTCGACCTCATTCTAGCCCACACTGTTATGTAACCAGCTCAAGAGAAAGATAGAAAAGATAAATCAACGCCTTATAATTCAGCCTCTTCGAGGGGGCAACCTCCTTTACATTACATAAATGAACAATTCTTGGATGATACAAATGACAAAACCTCCTTTCTATATATAGGAGTCTCAGGAGTCACAATATAACCCAACCGACCTAAAAATAATAATATAAAGCCACAAAAATAACAATAGAGGGTTTCTATGGGACACAGTAATAACAATATGGGCGAAATAGGGGCACAACAATATTAATAAGGGGTACAACTACAATAGTAATGGGGTAATCACTAGTATTATAGGGACCCACATGCCCCTCTCCTTCAAAAAAGTGTTGTCCTCAACGCTTGAGTAGTTCTGGATACTTCTGCATAAAATTCTCATCCTCCCATGTGGAATCTTTAGCGGATAAGTTCTTCCACTTGATAAGATACTCGGAAATTGATCGATTTCGTAGCTATCAAGTTCTTGTTTCTGTGACTGCTTCCGGTTCCAATATAATTTTTCCCTCCTCGTCAAGTTCTGGTAATATTTTTTGAACTAGGATCTTGTTGCCTATAACCTTCTTTAAACATGAAACATGGAAAACTGGGTGCAATCAAGAAGCTGCAGGAAGCTCCAATTTGTATGCCATAGTACCAATCTTTTGCAACACCTTGTACGGACCATAATTCTTTGGTGATAATTTATTATCCTTCTTAGCTTGCTTGAGGGACATTTGCTTATATGGTTGTAGCTGTAGGAATACCCAATCACCTACATCAAAACTTCTTTCATTGCAATTTTGATCTGCCTGTTGTTTCATTCTATTTTGTGCCAACACAAGGTTATGCTTTAAGAGTTGGAGGACTTGTTGTTGTTCGATTTGATGTTCCAGTGCTTGAACCTTAGAATTTTCTCTTAAATATGATGTGATGGATGGTGGCTGATACCCATAAAGTGCCATAAATGGGTCATTTTTGTTGTTGTATGGAAGGAAGTGTTATAACACCATTCCGCTAGAGGCAACCATTTGATCCATTGTGTCTGTTTATTAGATATAAAGCAATGAAGATATCCTTCCAAACATTTGTTTACTATCTCAGTTTGCCCATCAAATTGAGGATGATAATATGAGCTATCAGCTAACTGAGTACCAAGACAAGAAAATAATTCTGTCCAAAAATTTCCAGTCAAAATAGGATCTTTGTCACTTACAATAATCTTTGGGTTTCCATGTAGCTTTTGAATTGTTTCCATAAATGCCGCAAAAACTGTACTGGCTTTAAATGGATGTGATAATGCACAAAAGTGTGCATACTTGGTAAGTCTGTCAACTACCACCATGATGACACTCTTTCCCTCAGACTGGGGTAAACCTGTGATAAAATCCATTGAAACCTCCTCCCAACGTTGGCTTGGAATGGATAAAGGTTGTAATAGACCTGGTGTCTTAATTGTTTCAACTTTATTTTGTTGGCAAACCAAACATTTCGCCACAAACTTTTGAATATCTGATTTAAGGTCATCCCAAAAAAAATCTTTCTTAACCCTGTGGTAAGTTTTTAAAAATCCTGAGTGCCCTCCTAAGGGCGAAGTGTGCAATTCCATAAGAATATTTTGTTTTAGCTGGGAATTCTTACAGAGGTATAAGCGATCTTTGTACCATAACAAATCATTTTTCCAGCTAAATGTATCGGATGTACTGGAATCTTGTTGTAGCTTTCGAATAAGTGCCCACAGTTCTTCATCATTCTTCCATTCCTCCCTTGCTTCATTTATCCAATCTGGTTGGATAATAGAAATGACACACAACAATGCTTCCATATCCTCATCCTTTCTTGAGAGTGCATTTGCCACCACATTTTGCTTCCCTTTTTTGTAGATGATTTCAAAGTCATAACCCAACATCTTTGTGACCCACTTTAGTTGTTCTTGAGAGGATAATCTTTGTTCTAAAAAGTATTTAAGGCTATCATGATCTGTTTTTACCTTGAAGTGTCTTCCCATTAGGTAGGGTTGCCATTTGGACGACTTTCAAAAGCAATGGGTCTTTCATCTTGCATTAGAACAACACCAATTCCATTTTTTGAAGCATCACATTCCACAATAAAGGTTTTTGTGAAGTTTGGTGTAGCTAAGACCGGTGCTTGGCACATTGCCTCTTTAAGATTTCCAAAGGCCTTTGTTGCTTCCTAAGTCCATGAAAATGCATCTTTCTTCAATAATGTTGTTAGAGGTGATGCTATTCTTCCATAATTATTAACAAACTTGCGATAATACCCTGTCAACCTGAGAAATCCTCGTAGATGCTTTATGGATGTAGGGATTTTCCATTCCTTAATGGATTTAATTTTGCTAAGGGCTACCTTAACTCCTTCATGAGATACAATATGACCCAGATATTCACCTCTTGGACTCCAAAGAAGCATTTGGATCTTTTTGCATATAATTGTTTCTCCTCCAATAGTTGTAGCACCCTATCAACATGTTCAACATGATCCTTCCAAGACTTGTTGTAGCTTAGTATATCATCAAAAAATACTAACACAAATTTTCTAAGGAATGGTTTGAAAATTGAATTCATCAAACCTTGAAATGTTGAAGGTGCATTGGTAAGGCCAAAAGGCATGACAAAAATTCATAATGACCCTCATGAGTTCTAAATGTTGTTTTCATAATGTCTTCA
>APFE031752322.1:26876-41150 GCA_000404065.3 Pinus taeda | reverse complement strand
AAATATATATAATATTTTAACAAAATTTATAAATTTGATTTTTCCACTTTACTTACCACCATCATTTTCCACTTAATCCCCACGTGATCGTCCGTTCCTTAGTCACTTTATACACTTTTACTTTATTGTGTTCACCTAATCACTTAACAATGTAATGACACAACCGTGGGACCCCTTAATTGGGCCAACTGGGCCAGGCCATGTGATGAACGTGTGGAACAAACTCTTTATTTGCAAAAAAATTAAAGTCTTTATTAGTTGGAATTTTCATATTTACCCCTTACGGTGAGTCACTCTATGCACTTTACATCACACTTTTGCTCTATTGTGTTTTCCTAGTCACTATATAGTGACACTCTCAATATAATGACAAAACATAGGGGACCTCTCAAGTGAGCCAGGCCACATGATTGTTGTGACCAACAAACCTTGTAATCTAGAACCTTGTCATCTAGATTGCATGTTCAACCTTTTTTAGTTTTAATCTTTAAAAATATTTTGATTTTTTTCCAAAATATATTATAAAAAAGGAGAGTTGCTTCTAGATGTTGATGTTCACTGCATCAAACATTATAAGGGTTTGAATACTTGGAAAGTATTTTTTTTTTTCCTCCAAGTTAGTTTTTAAAAAGCTCATGTTTTCGTGTGTGAGTTGTTTTGTTCTTTTAGATTGATGAAATAGGTAATATTTGTATTAAATTTAAGTTATAATTGAATTGATGAGTACAACAATATAAAAAGAATATTATTTTTTAATTTAATTATAGGAAGATCTATTACTATTTTTTTAATTATTTTTAAAAAATGGTTAATTTAATTTTTATTAAAGATATTTTAAATTAAAATGGTATATGTAACATAAAAAAATAATGGAAAATATGTTAAGATTATTTATATCATCAATTGAGCAATTGTTTCTTCTTACTTGAATGCTTTTATAATTATGGGTAAAAATTTAATTTAAAGAAATTATGTTGAGATTATTTATAGGATTTTGAGAGAAATGATATGTTGAAACAAGCTTGTGTTATTCTAGTCTATGATCTAAAGTAAAAGAATAACTAATCAAAACATATTTCCATATATTAACAGTAAGAACTACACCATTGGCATTATAAAAAAACTCTAATAGAAATGTAGGCTTGTTTGATGATGTTGTTTGGAAGGAGAGTCTACCTGGATTGGTGCAGATTATGAGTCTTTAACTTCTTTAAATGGAGTTAAGGTGATGTCTGTCATATTCTTGGCCAAGATTGAAACTTTTTTCTCCAACTTCTCTAGTTTATCCAAAATCTAACACAGATCCCATGCTCAGGCATCCATCGTGGGGCATAAGATCCTGATTTACAATCTCTTGACATATACTTCTTAGAGAGTCCACAATGTCTTATGTCCAACCTCGAATCTAAGGTATCAATTTTAAAGCTAAATCTTTCATTAGCTAATTTGCTACCGAGTTAGCTTCTATTTATCCTAACATGGGATAGAATGAAAGTTGTGATTCCTTCCAAAATCTTTGCTACCCTTGCTAAGCTCTTATAAAGTCTCCAATTGTTTGAGACTTTAGAAGGGTATAAACCATATTGGAGTTTTCTAATAATCTAAATTATTGTTTTTGAGTCCCCTTCTATTACCAATTTTTAAAAATTGCTTCTTTTGACAATGAGTAATCCATATTCCAAAGCATATAATTCACGAGCATTGTTACTTTCTATCTCGATATCTCCTCAGAAAATATGAATTATGTGACCTAGACTTGTTTTGAAAACACCCCCAAAATTGATTGGTCCTAGATTATCTCTTGAGGCCCCATCAATGTTCAGTTTTAGAAAACCAATTGGGGGAGGAGACCAATAGTTGGCACTTGAAGAGATTGGTGGAGACAAAGGAGCTTGAGGACAAGTGATGGATTGATGGAGATTTAATAGAGAAAGAATGTTATTTTCCTAATTATTGCACAATCTTCAGAGGTCTAACGGATTAGCTAAACAATTTATTTGATATTATTTAGGATAGAATGCCATACGAAATCCATGGGAGCTATTTTTATTTTTAAATATTCCTCGATTCCTTTCTTTTTGGGGTTCCCATAAGATAAATCTTAGAAATAATTGTCAATCTCTATTTACTATTGGGTTGGAGAAAAGGGTAGATCTCCATTCCTCTATGGTTGATAATAGGCTACTTTTGTTTCAATATGATTGTCAAACTAAAATAGCCATGTGATCCCATAGATCAGAAGGAAACTCACAACTCTTTAGTAGGTCTCAGTAGTCTTAGAGTTAGCACAACATAGGTGGCATATAGAAGGCACCTGAAATCATTTTTTCTAGATCGTATCCCAACTTAGTCTTTTGTTGAGCATAAATAGCCAAAGGAATAAAGTTACTTGAGTCCACAACATAAGATTCCAAAGCTTCTTCCATTTGTTTTGGGAATTATGTCCTTTCATGCTTGAGAGGATTTTATAGGCTTCCTTGACATTAAAAGTTCCTGAAGTTCAATGAACCCATGTTAAAATATTCAACCCTTATGAGGTCTTTATTTTCCTCTTTTCCAATTCTTTGGTTATTTAAGCATGGGTGTCTTGGTTTATGTATATTAACTAAAGAGAGTAATGTTCCTATTGTTGCTATTGTTTTTTTTTGGGATTAAGTCCAATACTAAGCTACAATGGATTTATTTTGACAGATTAATTGTTTTTTTTTTGTATTTCCCCTACCTATGTTATGTATCTAGATCAGAAATAACACAAAAACACAAGAAAATGTAGATCAACGACTAAATAATAAGCCACTTTGAGGGTGAAACATCCCTTTACATCACATAAATGAACAATTATTGCATGATTCAAATGACAAGACCTCCTTGGTATTTATAGGAATCTAAAGGGTCAAAATATAATTAGGGCCTACATAACAATAATAATGTAAGGGCTCAACAATAATAATAGTGGGTTTCTATGGGACACAACAATAACAATATGAAGGTTCTATGGGGCACACCAATTAAAATATGGGGGCTAAATTAGTATTATAGGTACCTAACATGCCCCTCTCCTTCAAAGAATTGTTGTTCTCAATTCTTGAGTAGTTTTGGATGCTTCTATATGAAATACACACCCTCTCATGTGGAATCTTTAACAAACGAGTTCTTCCACTTAATGAGATACTCTAAAATTGATCAATTTCATAGTTGTCGGATTCTTTTTTTGTGATTTCTTCAGGTTCCAATATGATTTTTCCTTCCCCATCAAGTTCTGGAAATATAGTTTGAACTGGGAGCTTGTCACCTATAACCTTTTTTAAGCATGCAACATGGAAAACTGGGTGTACTCACGAAGATGCAAGTAGCTCAATTTTATATGCCATTGTACCAATACTTTAATGCCTCATTAGGGCCATAGTACTTGGATGATTATTTATTATCCTTCTTATATTGCTTGAGGGACAATTGTTTGTATGGTTGTAGCTGTAAAAATACCCAATCACCCACATCAAATTTTATTTCACTATGATGTTGATCCCTATTGTTTCATCTAATATTGCGTCAGAGTTAGACTATCCTTTAATAGTTGGAGAACTTGCTGTTGATGCTCGATGTGATCTTCCACTACTTGAACCGTAGAATTGTCTCTTAAATGTGATGTGAGTGATGGTGGATTATATCCATAAAGTTCCATAAATGGGGTCATTTTTGCTACAATATGGAAGGAAGTGTTATACCACCATTCTGCTATAGGTAACCACTTGACTCATTATGTTTGTTTATTAGATAAAAAGCAACAAAGATATCCTTACAAACATTTGTTCACCATTTCCGTTTTCCCATTAAGTTGAAGATGATAAGATGAGTTGTGAGCTAATTAAGTACCAAGACATGAAAATAAATTTGTCCAAAAATTTCCAAAGAAAATGGGATGTTTGTCACTTACAATAATCTTTGGGTTTCCATGTAGCTTTTGATATGTTTCCACAAATGTACTAGTGACTGTACTGGCTTTGAAAGGATGAGATAGTGCACAAAAGTGTGCATACTTGGTAATTCTATCAATTACCACCATGAGAACGATCTTCCTTTTAGACTTGGGTAAACCTGTGATAAAATACATTGATACTTCCTCCCAACATTGAATTTAAGTGACTAATGGTTGTAAAATACCTGGGGTCTTAGTTGTCTCAAATTTATTTGGTTGGCAAACAAAACATTTTGTCACAAACTTCTAAATATCATATTTAAGGCCATCCAAAAAAAATTCCTTCCTGACCCAGTGGTAGGTTTTTAAAAGTCCCGAGTTTCCTGCTATAGGAGAAGTGTGCAATTCCAAAAGAAGCTTTTGATTGAGTTGGGAGTTCTTACATAGATATAAGTGATCTTTGTACCATAATGAATCATTTTTCTAGATAAATGTATCAGATGCACTAGGATATTGCTACAACTTTTGAATGAGTTTCCAAACCTCTTCGTCATTCTTCCATTCGTCCCTTGCTTCAGTTATTCAATCTAGTTGGATAATCAAAATGGCACAAAGCAATGCTTCCACATCCTCATCCCCTCTTGAGAGTGCATCTGTAACAACATTTTACTTCCCTTTTCTATAGATGATTTCAAATTCATAACCCAACATCTTTGTGACCCATTTTTACTACTCTTCTAAATATAATCTTTGTTCCAAGTATCCCAACTTAGTCTTTTGTTGAGCATAAGTAGCCAAAGGAATAAAGTTACCTGAGTCCACAACATAAGATTCCAAAGCTTCTTCCATTTGTTTTGGGAATTATGTCCTTTCATGCTCGAGAGGCTTTTATAGGCTTCCTTGACATTAAAAGTTCCTGAAGTACAATGAACCCATGTTAAAATATTCAACCCTTATGAGGTCTTTATTTTCCTCTTTTCCAATTCTTTGGTTATTTAAGCATGGGTGTCTTGGTTTATGTATATTAACTAAAGAGAGTAATGTTCCTATTGTTGCTATTGTTTTTTTTTGGGATTAAGTCCAATACTAAGCTACAATGGATTTATTTTGACAGATTAATTGTTTTTTTTTGTATTTCCCCTACCTATGTTATGTATCTAGATCAAAAATAACACAAAAACACAAGAAAATGTAGATCAACGACTAAATAATAAGCCACTTTGAGGGTGAAACATCCCTTTACATCACATAAATGAACAATTATTGCATGATTCAAATGACAAGACCTCCTTGGTATTTATAGGAATCTAAAGGGTCAAAATATAATTAGGGCCTACATAACAATAATAATGTAAGGGCTCAACAATAATAATAGTGGGTTTCTATGGGACACAACAATAACAATATGAAGGTTCTATGGGGCACACCAATTAAAATATGGGGGCTAAATTAGTATTATAGGTACCTAACATGCCCCTCTCCTTCAAAGAATTGTTGTTCTCAATTCTTGAGTAGTTTTGGATGCTTCTATATGAAATACACACCCTCTCATGTGGAATCTTTAACAAACGAGTTCTTCCACTTAATGAGATACTCTAAAATTGATCAATTTCATAGTTGTCGGATTCTTTTTTTGTGATTTCTTCAGGTTCCAATATGATTTTTCCTTCCCCATCAAGTTCTGGAAATATAGTTTGAACTGGGAGCTTGTCACCTATAACCTTTTTTAAGCATGCAACATGGAAAACTGGGTGTACTCACGAAGATGCAAGTAGCTCAATTTTATATGCCATTGTACCAATCCTTTAATGCCTCATTAGGGCCATAGTACTTGGATGATTATTTATTATCCTTCTTATATTGCTTGAGGGACAATTGTTTGTATGGTTGTAGCTGTAAAAATACCCAATCACCCACATCAAAATTTATTTCACTGTGATGTTGATCCCTATTGTTTCATCTAATATTGCGTCAGAGTTAGACTATCCTTTAATAGTTGGAGAACTTGTTGTTGATGCTCGATGTGATCTTCCACTACTTGAACCGTAGAATTGTCTCTTAAATGTGATGTGAGTGATGGTGGATTATATCCATAAAGTTCCATAAATGGGGTCATTTTTGCTACAATATGGAAGGAAGTGTTATACCACCATTCTGCTATAGGTAACCACTTGACTCATTATGTTTGTTTATTAGATAAAAAACAACAAAGATATCCTTACAAACATTTGTTCACCATTTCCGTTTTCCCATTAAGTTGAAGATGATAAGATGAGTTGTGAGCTAATTAAGTACCAAGACATGAAAATAAATTTGTCCAAAAATTTCCAAAGAAAATGGGATGTTTGTCACTTACAATAATCTTTGGGTTTCCATGTAGCTTTTGATATGTTTCCACAAATGTACTAGTGACTGTACTGGCTTTGAAAGGATGAGATAGTGCACAAAAGTGTGCATACTTGGTAATTCTATCAATTACCACCATGAGAACGCTCTTCCTTTTAGACTTGGGTAAACCTGTGATAAAATACATTGATACTTCCTCCCAACATTGAATTTAAATGACTAATGGTTGTAAAATACCTAGGGTCTTAGTTGTCTCAAATTTATTTGGTTGGCAAACAAAACATTTTGTCACAAACTTCTAAATATCATATTTAATGCCATCCAAAAAAAATTCCTTCCTGACCCAGTGGTAGGTTTTTAAAAGTCCCGAGTTTCCTGCTATAGGAGAAGTGTGCAATTCCAAAAGAAGCTTTTGATTGAGTTGGGAGTTCTTACATAGATATAAGTGATCTTTGTACCATAATGAATCATTTTTCTAGATAAATGTATCAGATGCACTAGGATCTTGCTACAACTTTTGAATGAGTTTCCAAACCTCTTCGTCATTCTTCCATTCGTCCCTTGCTTCAATTATTCAATCTAGTTGGATAATCAAAATGGCACAAAGCAATGCTTCCACATCCTGATCCCCTCTTGAGAGTGCATCTGTAACAACATTTTACTTCCCTTTTCTATAGATGATTTCAAATTCATAACCCAACATCTTTGTGACCCATTTTTGCTAATCTTCTAAATATAATCTTTGTTCCAAGAAGTATTTAAGACTACCATGTTCCGTTTTTACCTTGGAGTGTCTTCCCATTAGGTAAGGACGCCATTTCTTCAGAGCATGTAGTATTGCCAACATTTCCTTCTCATAAATAGTTTTGTGTAAGTACTTTCACTTGATTGGATGATTTTCAAAAGCAACAGGTCTTCCTTCTTGCATTAAAACAACACTAATGCCATTTCCTGATGCATCATATTCCATAATAAGGGTTTTTTTGAAGCCTAGTGTAGCTAAGACTGGAGCTCGACACATTCTCTCTTTAAGATGTTCAACGGCCTTAGTTGCTTCTGGAGTCTAAAACAATGCATCTTCAGTAATGTTGTTAGTGGTGTTGTTATTTTCACATAATTCTTAACAAACTTGCGATTAAAACCTCTCTACCCGAGAAATTATTGAAGATGCCTTAAGGTTGTGGGGATTTTCCATTCTTTTTTGGCTTTAATTTTGTTAATGTCTACCTCAACACCCTCATGAGATACAATATGACCCAAATATTCTACTTTATGTACCCCAAAGAAACATTTGGAGAGTTTTGCATATGATTGTTTCTCCTCCAACATTTTGAGCACCTCGTAAACATGTCGAAGATGATCTTTCCAAGAATTGTTGTAGATTAGTATATCATCAAAAAATACTAAAACAAATTTTCTAAGGAAGGGTTTGAAATGGAATTCATCAAACCTTGAAATTTGGAAGGTGCATTAGTAAGACCAAAAGGAATGACCATAAATTCATAATGACCTTCATGAGTTCGTAATGTCTTTTTCCTTCATTCTAATTTAATGATATCCTGAGTGAAGATCTAGCTTGGTGAAGTAAATTTCCCCATTTAGTTCATCCAAAATTCATCAATGATAGGAATGGGAAATTTATCTTTAATAGTGAGCTTATTGAGCTCTCTATAATCGAGATACATATGTCATGATCCATCCTTCATTTGCACCAATACTACTAGAGAAGAGAAGGAACTTGGGCTAGGTTGGATGCTCTCACAGGCCTACTAGCCAATGTCCAGGGACTTTTCCCAGCAAAACTGTGCCAGCGTCTGTAAAATTTGAAGCACTTTTCTACCCCAGAATTTTGGCCTCTGCCCAGAACTTTTTAGAACTTTCAGAATCCATTAAACACATGATGAAAAGACTAATAAACCAAAAATCAACTTCAAGACTAGGCCCGACCATCCCCAACTGGGACTGACATTTTGTCAAACACTTGGCATCAATGCAATCTACAGGTGTAGGATACAAGACAGATCATGAATGACTAGAAAATCTTATGAGACATGACAAGAAGGATCACCACCTCCTCCCTTGAACTATTATGACATCAATTAGGTTTTGCATCCATCATTTTAACAATTACAATTAAATACATGAAATAAACATGACATGAACCAGTCAATTAACCATGCTTATAACCATCATTAAACCATGAAAACAACATAGATATAACATCCATTTAATCCACATATAAACAAGTACAAAAGAAAGATAACTTATATTTCATTAATCATAGGCAAATCCAACAAGTTTCGGGGCTTCCAAGTACCACCCAATCATAGACATGGCTGAATCAATTCTTTCTTTTAGCTAGTCACCCCTGTGCCATATTCCAAGCATGAATGTGGGATCTCATGGATAAAATAATCCAAAAACAACCAATGGAATCCAGAGGTTAAACCACCTCCACCCTCACTAAACAGTGATGAAACCAAAACCGATGCTCCAATCATAAAACCATACCGAGCTTGGAATGCCATATGGAATCCAATCCTAGATCACTAGGCCCTAAATCGAGACTAGTCTCTCAGGCTTTACTGTAATCCAAACCTAGATCACTAGGCCCTAAAATGAGACTCCTCCCTCAGGTTTTACCATATATCCCGATAAAACTGGTCAAGGGATTCCTAGGCCTTTGGGAATGAAACTTGAGACCACCTCCGCCCTAGATTCTGAAATACATCCATAAATTCCAAAGCTCAAAACTGAGATAAACATCCCAACACACCATGGCATCTGGAAAAGACAAGGCTAGGCCAAAAACCACTATCATAACCGACAAAACCATGCCATCGACAACAAGAGAACCATATATCAACATGAAAAGACATGCATGTCAAACCAGCTAGGAAATCACACATGAAATATGTTACCTATAACTATTCCTGTCGAAGCTTCTTGATCCTGCTCTTCCTTTCCTTATCTTTGTTTTCCTTTCCTTGTCCTTCCTTTGCTTGCTTTTCCCTTACTTGCTCCAAAGCAAAAACTGAGCAAAAACTTGAGCCAAGATCCTGCCAAGTGATCCTCATAAGCCTTTTTATCAATGAGGCCTCTATTTTCTTCATTTTCCATTATTTTCCTTCATTTTATTACTCACATGCAGCATGTTACCTTTCACCCTAATTTTCTCCTAATTTCCTTTATTTTCATAATTAAATTGCCAAAAATGTATTTTTGCCTTTTAATTCATTTGCCTTAGTCTTTGCCAATTTCCTTTAGCCATAAACACATACAGTGATGCCCACTAGGATACCTTTTCCCAACATTCATCTTGGAATACGTGTCCCTTACCCATGGTCTTAATTTTTCCTTTATTAACTTTTATTACATAAACTTTTCACTAGGGTTGTTACAGAACCCTCCCCCTTGGAGAACACCATCCTCAATGTTAAACCACACCAAGACCTCAACACTCTAGTTCAATCTTCTTATTCTGGAAGCTCCAAGGAGATACAAAAATGCTAGTCTTTATGAAGTTCTTTCACAAAAAGTATGAACCTCAATCCACGACTTATAAAAAAATAAATTAAGAAGTGCAGAAATGCAAACTTCTCAAGTCTAGTTTTATACAAATTGAGGACCCCCTCTAAAATCACATGAAAGGGTCCTTATAGTAAACTTCAAACAAATTGTCCATAAAAATTGTTGAGAGTTGTTGGAACTACCTTCATCAAAATATGGGATTTGAATTTCAAAAATAGAATTGCGATAAGCTTTGAAGAGATTCATCACATCTAGGCTTTCTCTTGCATCTTCAACTGAAAAATTGAGAGCATGTTTTGGATCTCTAGAGGATGACTCATCCTGTAGTGTAACTTTCCTGCATATGTGGCATCTGAGAGCTCGGGCATTATGTGATCAATGGCATCAACAAGGCACTTGATAGTCATATGTTGGTTGTGTGGCTTGACCAAAAAGGACCAATGTGCATCCCAGTTAATACATTGTACTCTATAGAGTTGTTCCTCCTTGGTGTCCAAATCTTGCTTCCGTTGCTTCTCTAAAACTTTCGCTTTTGGAAGTTTTCCTGGGGAACAATAAGAAATTAAATTGGCACCATATAAGTTATCATTCACCAACTCAATAACATTATTCATTATAGCCCTGGCCCTGGAAGTAGCTTTTTCTGCTTTTATCAACTGTGTTTCCCATTTCGAAAACAATATCTCTTTATGAGACTCTTTAGTTTTAGGTAAGTTAGCAGCTCTTCCATCTTTTGTGCTTTGCCAGGAGGGAAAATTTCTAACTTTATCATTCACATCTTCAAATTCTAACCTGCTATTAACTGCTTGGTCAATCAGCGATGTCGATATGATGCATAATGGATCAATAAAAGATATTTTCTGGCAGAGTAGATTCAACTATTGAGAAAAAGCCTTATTTGCCTTGAAGGCTTCCTTTTTGAATTCTTCAACCTTGGGATAATCTTTGAATTGTCCCAAGGAGAATTGTAGCTGTGTGATGTGCTCTTCCTTAGACTTAATCTCTTGTTGATGTGTAAATTTAAGCTACTTGAGCTCTTGAGACAGCTGTTGTTGTCTCTGAATGGCCTGCTGGTCAATTTTATGCTTTTCTAGGTTTAATTGTTCTTCGAGCTGCTCATTATTTTGTTTCTCTACTGTTAATTGTTCCTTAAGCCGATTAACCTTTTGATTCTCTGTTGCCAACTATTCTTCAAACTGATTAATCTTTTCATCCTTTTCTTTGATCAATTGATTCACTTCAGTTGCCTTATCAATTGTAGTAGCTGTGTATGTGCCTGCAAGTTGAGATAACTTAGTCAAATCCTCAGAAGTATTGACCTCTGAATCTTTCCATATGACATTCATAAATTCAAATTGAGGAGTTGTGGATGATGATTGATCTATTTTCCTCTTTTTCCTCTGCCTCTTGACTACAACCCTGCGTTTTGGGCTGTAAAACACATCCAAGGGTGGAATATCCTCAATATTCAATGTAATCTCCCTTGAAGGATTTTCAGGGATTATTTCTTTCTCTTTTCTAGCTATTTCTTTGCTGGGTGTCTCTTCAATCACAATATTAGGAATAATGGGATGTTGTGTTTCAGGAGGCGCAGATGTGATAATGTTTTGAGGATCATTCTGACTTTTGATTTATTGATCAAAATGCTCCCATTCCTTAATCAATATGGGATCCATGTGAACATCAGTTTTTAGTTGTTCACTGGCCTTATCACTTGTCTCAAATTCTTCAGAGACCTTCTCAATTACCTACACTCCATTGTGTTCTGCCTACTGAATGATTGGTGTAGTACTTAACAAATCCAGAGGTACTGTCACTACCCTCTGTGTCCTGTATTCAATGAATTTTCCCATTTTCTCAGCACTCAATTTGAATTTTTCTAGATGACTTGCTGTTAAGAATAATTCTGCTCAAGCAAACAAGTCATCAAACTCATCTTCCCCATGCAAGAATTTATTAAATTTCATCTGAGTGGTGAAATTGAAAGCAACCTTCTTTAGGTCATATTGTCTTTTAGGGATAACAGCTAGACTAAGATCCTTTGTCTTGTTTGCTTCTTTCTAGGCATGTTTAAAATCATGTAATGAGTAAGTGTCGCAATGAAGAGGAAAGGCAAGCCAACACTGTTTCTTGGAGTCTTTAAGATTTCTAGTCACCCCTTTTTCTACTATTTGGTAGGTTACCTCCCTGGCTAAAAGCTTATCTGGATTGTAAAGTGGAAGGACATGAGGATCTGTAATACTGCCAAAAACCCTAACATAGGTAAACTTCTCTTCCCCGAACCAACTACCGATTGAGGTTAAATCGATGCTAGCCTCGTAAGACAGTCGAGGAGCAGGTTTATTAAATATGGCTTGATGGATGGGTAAAATGAAACCATGGAAAATCTTGTATAAATGATTCTTTTATTTAGACTTCCACAAGTATTTATGGTAAATATGAATGGGGGTTGGGTCTTGAACAATCTATTTCCAACCTAGTATGGGAAAGTCAGAATTAAAACAAATTGTGTCAACTATGTAAGCACTCAAATGGAATGGGGGCATGACTCGAGCAGTGACAAATTTGTTCTTTCTATAATCTAGTATTTGACTAGCCATTTTGTCTGATAGGATAGTTTCCTAGTCCATGACAAAGGAGTTTATCATTGCTTCTATCAATGGAACCATCTCAATAGAAAATCTAGCAGAATCGGGGCTTCCAAAGAGTCTACACATCAAAGCAGTAGCATAACAATATGGAGATGCCAAGGAGTCCACGGAATACATACCAGATGATTCATGTTTGTGCTTGTTAGGAAAGTGTCTCCATTGCTTGATAGGGTATTATTGAATGTCATTCTCCTTGTTGAAATCTTCCAAGAATTCTTTGTTGTAGTGTCGTTGGGGATTTGGCAGGTGATACATTCTCTCGACATCTTCCGGTTTGAAGGATCTAAACATCCTTCCATTAGCTGTGAAGAAAGCTCTATATGTTATGTTAATGCTCTCAATTACCCATCTTACCATATCATTATATGGTAAAATCTTTGCACGGGTTGATATTTGATGGAGGAAAGAGTTGGCTAAATCATTGAGCGTGTTTTCTGATTTATCAGTTCCATCAACTGTTGTTTCTTCCTCTATCTCTTTCGGATCTTCATTTTCAAGAAAAGTATACATGCCTTCCCACGAGGTCTTGCCAAAGCCTAGACAGATGGTATCTGAGATTAACGCCAATTTTCCTTGTCCTTCTTTCACTGTAAGGGGAACCTTTGCCTTTCGATTTTTGTTAGACATCTTAACTGCCTGCATGATTCTGGATTTACACTGCAAAATGAGAAAGAGGATCGCGATAGGCGAAAAAATCTGAGAGGAGCCAATACAACTAATTACAGACTAAAAGCAGTTATGTGCATCAAAAGATATCATATAGTACATAGTTACAAAGGATGAAATCCTTAAAGGATTGTAACCATAATTGCCTCTAAATGCATTACCATATCCTCATAACGTGAACTTTAATGTCGAATTAATATATGTCACATCAAAAGTTTTCCAATGGTCCTTTTAGAACAGGTGTCATAACTTTGTGATTTTGCGATTAGCGATTGTATTATTTTAATACGTGTAGAGCCATCACATATTGCAAATCGGGAGTTACAAGCGCTATGTCCAAAAGAATTCCTTGTATTGTTGCAATTGCGACGAGTAATGAGCTGGCATGTAGAGATGGCGGGTCGGTTTCAAACTTGGCAAATCATGTTTTTCTTTATACTTGATTAAGCTTTATGTCGAGAGTGCTCATAGTATATGGTACTTATTTCTATTGGGAATGCGGTATGTGATATACGATTGCAATAGTCACATGACATCGCAGAGTTTCAACAGAATCATTTCAGCGCTTTCCTATGGATTGGCGCGATGCGATATGTGACAGCCTTATCGCATCGCAAGGTTTCAACAGAATGCCCTAACTTATTCCTCAGAATTACCGATATGCGAAATGCAATATTTATATCACATCGCATGTTTATAAATTGATTTTTCAATTTAAAACTTTGTGATGAGGCATTTGTGATGAGTTTGATAGCATCACAACTTTTCAAACGGGTGTTTATTGGTCTTAAGCAATTGCGATTTGCGATGACTCCAAACACTCATAAAGAAACTTTTATATGAAAAGTATGGAAAATCTATTTTAATTAAAAGGTTTTATTGCTTTTTATATCCTAAAGGGGGCCTATTTCTTATTTAGCATCTTTATACTAAGATTAAAAATTTGAAATGGGGGGGGTTTGTTGTATAGCACAACAATTGGCGATTCACTGGAAGAATCCAGTTATCTCTGAATAAAATAATGAAATTTCTAACGCTTTCTTAAGAAGAATCAATTTAGGAAAAGGGAACTATCTTGGAATTGTTTAGATAAAAATTTTACTCTAAATAAAACAAAGAGATCAATTTTCCAATTTCCTTTACAAACCCTTATCATAAATAAAA